>JADLZK010010558.1:0-147314 GCA_015847255.1 Hyparrhenia diplandra
GTAATTTGATGGAGATCAAATGGCGGCAGGTGACTTGTCCCAAAGCGGTATGTAATTTTGCTCGTCCGGGTACTGTGCAGCCAGAAAGGAGTCAGTGCTTGAAGGGAAGGCGTCGGCGGGAATCTAGTCCCATCTTGTCTCGGTGTTTTACGAGAATATGATGTTCGAAATCCGGCTCCTCAGATCAATCAACACTTTGGTAATGGTCACTCATTGCTCGTGGGTTCGATTACAAGGATCTGGCGGCGTTGTCCACACTTGTCCATTGATCCTCCCGCAGTGGCGAAGGCCGGATCGGGTATTGGGACCAATTAGCAGAGTAGCGTGGTATTTAGCGAGTTACTGCTTTGCCATGATTGTCACAGTGCTAACTGTCCTGTCTCTTATGTGAGCCGTACTCGAGAGGGCTATGGCGTTCCGAGGATCTCGTTTGCTTTTACGGAAATGACACGTCTTTTGCTCTTCAATGGCTTCTTCTACGTTTTCTTGATTGTTTCCATACGGCCGAGTTGTTTCCTCCCTTGTACTTTTCGGAAGTAATTACGGTTTTCCGAGGTATTGTCTTGAACTCCAAGGTGAAAAGTAGCGAATCACGAGGGGTAGGTCTTCTAGCTTGATATTATACGATTTCCTGTGCCATTGTTGTTGTTGTTATTTGAACCTCTGTTTGTAAGGTTTCGCTGACTTTTTTACGCCATTCGCGACGATGTGTCTGGTCCTAAACTTCTTACGCTGTTGAGAGTTGTTGATCTTTCTTGAGGGCTTAGGAGAGTTCTTTCTTTTCACGGAAGCGGTCTAGAGTTCTTTCTTGACTCGATCATCTTCTCCTTGATAGCTGACTTACTTTCGTTAAGGTCGGGTTGTCTTTGTAATCGAGAACTACCATCTTGAGAAAACACCCAGTTGCGAAGCGCTCTATCACTTCTCTCTACGTGATGTCATGTACTTGGGACCTCATCTCCCCAAATCTTGTTAGTATCTACCGAGGGGATTCTCACGGCTTTTGCTTGAGGCTTTTTCAACTTCGGCTACGAGTAATAGGATGGAGTATGTGGGATTCCCTCTGGTTACTCACGAAGATATGCTCTATGCCAAAGTCTTCCGATATGAATTGAGCCCTCTTGATCTTCGAACCATTGGGCGTGTTAGAGCCTCTAGGGCCATGGGAAGAAGGCGGCTTTTAGCGTCATCATCTCCTCCACGACCCGACTCAATGGATTGCGAGTAGACTCACGAGCCATTGTTTGGGCTCTGTTTCCCATCATTATTTTAGTGGTTTGAGGAAGCGAACGGGGGTAGCTTGACTTCTGCAATCTTTCTGGCGAGCACGTAAAGTAGCTCTTCGTATTCTCTCTTCAAATCTGTTGAGTTCTCCCTCCTCTTGGATGAGTTTGTTAGGTCGATATGTTGATTACGTGAGCTTCTTCTGGCCAAACGGCCTTGGCGGGACTCGGGGGGTCTCACAGTCTTGTCTACCATCCTAGGGGTGGCACGGGATTGTTGGAACCTTCGCGGCCTTCGAGTCTTTCAAAGACATTGGACCGACCACGGGTGCGAGAACATTTGCCTTTTGGCTGCGATGTCACAGGGATCTCTTTCTCGGATAGCCTTACGTAATGCCTCCTTGATGACCTTTCCTGCGTCATTTAGGTCCGTAGCGATCTTGAGGCGGTCAATCAACCCCTTGTAGCCTTTCGGGTTGCTGCGTTGAGGTAGTCTTGGCTTCTCTCAGGGGCTTTGCTTCGTACTCGTAGATCAAAGCGATACTTATTCGAGGGCTTACATCGTGGAGTTAGCCACGGTCAGGCGTCACCCTTGACTTGTTTCTTCTTAGCGCTCTTGGCGTTGGTGTTCTCCTAGTCTTCAAGGGTTCTTTAGATCCGCCCGATATGTTGGATAGGCCTTCGTCGATGGACGATGTCAGGGAGACTACGGATGGGCGAGGTAGGTATACATGTAGTCACCATGAAGATTTCCTTAGCGGCCAAGTAACTTTGGGTGCGCCACTCGCCGGAGTCTAGGGTAGGTTACGTGATGTTGATCACTCCACACAGTTTGTCCCGTTGCACGGCAGTTAGCAGCCGTTGAGGGTTCCTAGCCCAGCGGTGGATGATGCACTGGCGTTCTTGTCAATATAAGGCCCTCTTTCGCGCGCCCTCAAAGGAATCTCAATCTTCTCTTGAGTTGTCTTGGTGCTCCTTGAATCTGCTTGACAGCTGCGTTAGCGCGTAATCTTCTGTAAAGGCCCGAAAAGGTAATATCACGAATTTGGAGTCGAGGGGTTATATCGATGCCTTCTTTCAGAGTTGGAGTAGTGTTGGCTGAAAAAGTTTCAGAGTTGGGTAGCTTCCACTTATCCCAGCAGGAGTTAGGTTGTATTTTGAGTTACCTCAGGAATCACGCCTTTGAGTCAGTTTGTCACCTTCGAGTTGGTTTTCGGGTTTGGGTTCCTGGCGGTTCGTAAGCGGATTTGTTCTCCGTCTTTGGCGGCTTAGAGCATCGTCGATTCTTTGGAGCTTCTACCGGCCGGTTACGTTAAAATTGATCTTGGGATCTTCGATAGCGCAGCAGTCTACGCCCGTGGAAATGCGTCGATCTACTTAAGCCCATGATCGAATGTCGTCCTTCACCGTCGATGTGCTCATGATGTCATGGTCGCTTGGGACTCTGCGTGCTAAAATTGACGAGAGCCCCCTCTGGCCCGGCGCCAGCGTAGATTAGAAACTTTTGCCACTTACTTGGGGTGAAGCGAGGCCGGTTGTTAGAACCTCGGCGAACACGGAGCCCGGCGGTTTTGTTCTTGTGGTGACATTGGAGAGTGGGGTTTTTATCTTGGTTAGGGCCCTCGATCAAGGATCGAGTAAAGACTTCATCGGTCGGCGTGTGAGCACATTTTTTTTGATTGATGGGGTTGTAGGGAGATGGGCTATGAAGCTCTGGCTTGGTGGGTGATGGCCAAGCTTGTGTCTATATGGTTGTTCCCTCTACGAGGGTGTTCCTTGGCAGCCTTTTATAGTCAGGGGCCAAGGAGCTACAGCTCTGATCTAGTCGGTCTGAGAGAGGGTTGTCGTGGGGAACCGAACACCCGAACTCTAAACAAGGTAGCTTTGACTAGTGTTCTGTATCCTAGTTACAAGCTGAGAGTCACAGTAGCTATGCTTCCATTTTTATGCAGGGGGTTGTTTCAATGGCATGAGACTGGATAGAACACTGGCATTTAACTTCGGTGGAGTTCTTTGGTGATCTGTATCCACACGGCCCCGAATACTCAAGGTGGGAGTCTTGAGGGTTGTCTTGCTACGGTGGGGGCCTTGATATGGTCTTCAAAGATCATGTTTCACGGTGCAATTTTGAAAAAGTGCACGGTAGAGATAACCCGAGCTTCTTGCTTTTTGGCACAAATTTTGGAAGGTCTTTGAGGTTCTCCTCGTCTTGAGTTCTTCGTGGTTGGGGCTCCTCTCTTTCTTCGATAGGAGGCCTTCTCGGCTAGCCCACAGAGGCATCTGGTGCGAGGTTGAGGGAGCGTGCTCTTCACCGGGGTGCGGTCTTGGCCGGTCCTTGTAGCTTCATGCGGTGTGCGCTGGCGAAAAAGTGCACCGTAGGGAACAACAACGAGCTTCTTGCTTTTTTGGCCTGCGGAAGGTCTTTGAGTTCTTCTCCTCAGTCTTCGAGTTCTTACGAAAAATCTTGCCAGGGTATCCTTGTAGCCTGGCGTCCTAGAGCTCTTTTGCGGATGGAGCTCTTAAGGAGTTCTTCATTTTTTAAAGGTTTTTGACGTTTCTCTTTTTCGATGCGATCCGCGGAAGTCCGCAGTCTTCTTTTCTTGCGCTGTTACCTGGGGAAGCGTCGATTGCATGGCGATCATTGCCATAAATTCCTTCTAGCGTGTTTGAGGTGGCCAGCTCCTTTTTGGTGGTGCCTGCGTCTTGGACTTATTGGCCGGTCTATAGGCGTCTTTGGTTCGCCTATAAATGTGGCCCGTTTTGCTTAGGTGATGATCCGATTAATATCTTCTTCTTCTACCTTCTTCTTTCTCTAGATAGTCTCCTTCTCGTAGGAAAAGCTTAGATTCGAGGAAGGCTTGATTCATGGCCAGGTGCCTTTGAGTGAGTTGGATGAGCCGGTCTTCTTTAGCAACTGCGGGGTTCTTACGTGAGTGAGGGATGTCTTGTGTGAAGCGGAGTAGAAGGGGACTATACAGCGGTGGTTTCACTCTTGGGCGTGGCTAGTGGTGGGAAAGGAATTGCCTTGCGTCGAGTTTTCCTTAAACTTAGGTAGATCCTATCCCACTTGTCCTCTGGCGAGAGATGGTGGAATGATCTACTTGATTTACTTTCTTTTACAGCGAGGAGGGCTAAGGTGCTTTTCTTGGTAGAGTAGATTGATCCTCATGATGTCCATCGACAGAGTTTCTTGGAGGGATAGCACTGTTGTCTAGTTCAAGGGGTTGTCTTTTCCCGATTCTTGCCTTTGAGTCTTGAGGCTTGCCGTGTCACACGTACTCTTGTGGTACTTTGCTCCTTTCTAGGGTGTTGTGCGGTTCTAGCCTTTTTTTCCCCAAAGGCGGCAGCTTGAAGTGCGTGGTCCGTTGGTTCCGCATTGTGTTACGGGTTCTTGGTCTTGGTACTTCATCTTTGTCACGGTTCCTCAGGTGGTCTTCTTAGCACTCTTTGGTGCTTTGAGCTCCGTGCCCAGGGTCTTGACTGCTTGGTCTAGATATGGAGTTCGCTGCTTCTTGGCGGTTAAGTTAGCTTGGTGGGTTTGGAGGCGGTCTGGCGGCTCTATCTTGCGTCGCTCTGGACCGCGGACTCTAGCTGCCTTCTTCAGTACTCTTGAGTTGTTGGGCTTCGGCCTTCTTTTTGTGTATCGTACTTTCGGGGGTTTACGTTGAGGCTCCCGGGTGCATCTGAGGTCTTCTTTTTATCTTGTAGGGAGTTGTTTCCCATGTAACTTGTAATCTTCAAGATGTTGAATAAAGGGAGATCATCCTTTATTTGTCTTGTACCCAGCCCGCTTTTGTACATGACTCGATGCGCCCGATGCGGACTTGTTGCCGGTTGTTGTCCCTCTGCTTGCTTGTGGATTCTTTGTTGTCTTAGAGTTCTTCTTTTTTGGATGACTTGAAGCGGAATGGCATGTAACTAGAGTTCTTCTTTTAGGCTTAGGCTCTTATGTGTCCTTCATGTAGGTTGGCGGTTGTTTGGGTCGTAGTGACATCGGCGTTGTTAAATTTGATGTGACTACTGCCTACGGCGTAGACTTTCTTTGTTCATGGTGTTTGAAGTCTTGCCGAGGTTGCCGGGGTTGTTCTCATTTGGTCGACTTGTCTTCTTGTAGATCTGTGAGGGTATGCGTGGGTTCTTAATATTTGTCGCTTGTCGTCTTTGGGTTGTTTTCTCATAGCGTGTGGCTAGTGCAGCGCTCCACCCGAGGTCTTGCTTGCCGTATTAGTATGTTCAGGAGCTTTGCATAGGTGCTTGAGTTCTTTCTTGCGAGAGGGGATGCGGCTTCCTTTTATTTTACGTAGACTTGTAGGTGGTGATAGTCCTGGATTCTCTGAGATCAGATATTTGTCTTTCTGGAGTGTCAACCCACCTTTTACGTAGACTTGGTTGGAATATTTGCAGTCTAGCTGGGATTCGTCGAGGGATTGTTTTCTTCGACAAATGACTTACATCCTTTAACTACGAGACTTTGTCATGATGATTGGAGCATTTGCTTGAATTCGAGTTCTTCTTCTTTACGGGTGTCATTTCGTCTTCTCTGTAGATTTCGATAATAGTTGTAGAAGGCTTTGCTCGGTGTGAGTTGTTCTTTACGAAGAATCGGCTAAGTCTTGCTTCTAGCGATGAGGCTTTGGCGTGTGGTTTGTTGGGGAAAGTCTTGCTCTCTGGTCTTGAGTTATTTCTTAGAACATTAAAACCATACTTTTTGTAGGCCTGGCGAGTAGTTGTGGAGTCTTGCTCCTGGTTTGTGTTCTTCTGAAGAGATTCAGCGTGTCTTTACGTAGGCTTCCGGTAGTTGTGGAGTCTCTTGCTCACGGTCTTGAGTTGTTCTTTAAACGAAGAATCGGCCTGCGTCTTTGCCGTGTAGGCTTCTATGAGGTAGTTGTGGAGCCTTGCTCCTCAGTCTTGGTGTTCTACGAGACATTCGGCTCATCCTTTGTGGGTTTCTTTGAGGAGTAGTTGTGGAGTCTTTGCTCACGGTCTTGAAGTTGTTTTTGAGAGGTGGGCTGTCCTTTCGTGTAGACTTGTTGAAGGTGGTTACGTGGAGTTTGCTGCTCTGGTCTTGAGTTGTTCTTCTAAAGAATCGACTTGCCCTTTACGTAGACTTCTTGGCGGTAGTTGTGGAGTCTTGCTCACGGTCTTGAGGTTGTTCTTCTAAAGATTGAGCTTGTACCCTTTTACGGAGACTTGTTGAAGGTGGTTGTGGAGTCTTGCTCACGGTCTTGAGAGTTGTTCTTACGAAGAATCGGCTTTATCCTTCGTAGACTTGAAGGTAGTTGTGGAGTCTTGCTCACGGTCTTTAGAGTTGTTCTTACGAGATTCATTTCGTCTTTCTTGTAGACTAGCGATGGTTGTTGGGGCGTCCCTGTTTTGCTTTGGGGTTGTTTTCCTCACGGCATGTGACTTGCGTCTTCTTAAGGACTTATCCCGCGATTGTTCGGGAGGGTTACTCCGGGCCGTTAGGTTTCTCCTTTTTAGGCCCTCAGCATTTGTCCTTTCTTGAACTTGCTGGTGTATTTTTGGCCGGTGGAGTCGAGCTCACGAAAGAGTTGTTCTAACTTCGGGGGTTGCCTCTTTTTGGGCTGGGGCTCTCCCCATGCGATCCGATTGGACTATCGCATGGCGTCCTTGAAGGGTTCTCGGTTAGGGCCCATTTAAATTACCTTCTTGATTTGAAGGTCAAGATGGTTTGGGTTCATATTTCATAACACTACAATCCACCTTGCAGGTTTGGGCTGCTCACCTTTTTCGAGGGGGCTTTGTGTGAGGCCGATGGGTTTTATTTCACAACACTACGGATTTCGCCCTTCCCAGGATTGAGCCGTCCGCCCGTCATTGGACATAGTGGCGCTTTACGGACCCTTGATGGCCTCTGCTTAGCGACCTAGGCGGGCGATCCCAGCGTCCTCTTTTTTTTGAAGGAGAAGAGTTCCGCGATCTTCGCTAGGATTTAAGGTGTGTGGGGCTATTCGAGGAGCTTCTAGGACTTGGCGTGGTTCCACCCTTGGAATTTTGACCTCACGTTACGGTGGTGGGGTTTGCCTTCTTTTGGTGGAACTTCTTCTTGCGAGAGTGCCAATTCGAGTTTGTTTTGTTCTTCTCAGTAGGAGGCATGCTTGACTTCAGCGTAGGCTTGTTTTTTGTTGGAAGTGCACGGTAGGCTGCGTGATTTTTGTGACCTCTTTGGATGGTCGAGTTCTTCGGGGCTTGATCTTCTTTCTTCTTGATATCGGAGGATTTGTTATTAGCGTTACGCTTCTCTCTTGTTGCCTTGAGTTCCTCGATTATGGATAGGAGCACCCACAGGCTAGTTTATATGCCAAGAGTTTTGATTTCTTCTCCTTGCATTTTCATCAACTTGTAGGTTCTGGTCGGTGCTCCTTTGTGATATATGAGTCCTTCCATGGGGGTGGCGGTTTGTGCTTGCCTTTAGTCTTTTGATTTCTCTTGGTACTTGATCTCACGGGTTGAGGTTTTCTTGGCGTGTGCTCTTGTCATGGTGATTATACGAGGTCCTTGTAGATATCTTGGATTACGGAGGGATGGGCGTTTTGCTCGACCTTCTTACGGGCGGTCGATTTTCCTGAATCTTCTTGTTTGTTCTCCTTCTCCTTCTTCAAATTCTCGATCCTTGGAGCTCCATATAGTGCTATAGGGGGCCGATCCATAGGTCAGCAAGAGGGGGTGAGTAGCTGTTGCTCTGGTGTTTTTGAGTTCTTAGGCCCGGACAACTTTTGGGATTTCTTCTATCCACTTGGCTAGTAGTCTTTGAGTTCTTCATATAGTCTTGGCTTTTGGTCAAGCGGGGATGAGTCCATTTGCTCTGTCGACTTGTCCAGTTAGCTTGAGGGGTGCCTACGGATCGTAGTCTATCCGTATGCCACAATCTTGTGCCCAATCTTGGTCTAGCTGCGTGAGCGGTGATGGTCGTGTGATGATGATCTGGTGGGCATCCCAAAGTCATGCATCATCTCTTGGATGAACTTCGGCTTTGCCTTTGGTTGGTGGAAGGTGACCAATATGGCTTGTATTCTATCACTTGGTGAATTTTGCGTGGCGGCGTAGATGTACTCATATCCTCCCTTGGCTCTCTTGGTGGTCGGAGCTTGATCGGTCAGCCGTACGAAAGGCCATGATGGTGTATGCCGGTCGGTGTGTCTTTGGCACATGCGGCTTGTCTTATGCGAATCATCGGCATCCTTTACATTTTTGCCGGGTTCTTCTTACGCATCTTTGAATTTTGTTGGCGGTAGTATCTGATGCGAATGCTTTTCCCGCGAGGGTTCTTGATCTTTGCGTGGTTCCCGACATCGAGTGGATTTCTTGGAGGATGTCCTTTCCTTCCTCGGGAGCTTATGCATTTTGGAGTACTCACGATGATCTTGCTCTCTTATAAAAGCTTTGTCTTTGATGAGCGCGTGGTTCTTGTTTTCTTCTCAAATCACGGTTTGCCGGCTTTGTCGCCGGGTAGTGTCTTTGTTCTTGATGAGTTTATGATGTCTTCGATCGGGGGTTGCTCTTGACACGGAGGGTGCTCATTACTCCATTTAGGTGATTGCTCCATGTTGTCTTCTTCGCGCGGGTTCTCCTTGATGGGGGTTTCGGTGACTCTTATTGAATACTCACGGTGGGACTTGGGCTCTGTCGGATCCGAGGTTTGGCTATGCGTCTGCCGCCGCGTTATCTCTGAGCACATGTAGGATCTCAAGGGCCTTGGAGTTCTTTTCTGGCTTGCGTATACAGCATAATGGGGGCCCATATTGTCCTTTATGCGGTCCGGTCCTTGTTGACTTGATTGATGACAATGAGCCGAATGCGTATACTTGTAGTCTCTTGATTCGGAGTTCTTGCTATCTTGAGGCCATGGATGAGTCTGCCGTGCTACGCCTCGTTGTTTGTAGCTTGCCACATATGATGCGCGTACGTATTTGAGTTGTCTTCCTTAGGAGATATGAATGAAAATCCGAGCTCCTGCTCCTCCTAGCTTCAGCGATCTATCGAGTACATGTTCAATGTTTCTGCGATATGCGTCGGATATAGGTTGTTGGAGCTTTCACGTCCACTCTGTACATGAAGTGCGAGTGGCGTGCGGGATTTGATTGCTCTTCTTAGGGTGAACTCTAGATTTAATGCTCAGGGGATTCTCTCGCCCGCATTTTGATATGCGGCTGTTGAATCTACTGTTCCTCGAGGATGTGCCCGATGTGGTGAGTCGGTTACCCCTTGTTATCTTGTATTTGTCGAGTAGTGTACAGTAGCTTCCTTGATGTGATCGGTGTATGGTATAGGTAGTTTTTGTGCGTGAGGGATGTCGAGCCTTGGATTTCGGATAGAACTTAAACTCGCGTAATAAAGTACTGACCTCTGGACCTTGTTAGGTTGCTTTCGGGCTCTTCTCTTTCGATGATTCTTTGGTGACCCTTTGGTATTTATTCTTTTGCTATGTATGGCAAGGTTCTTCTTGATCCTTTTGGAGGTGTTAGGGACGGAGGCATTTGTAAAGATGCTTGCTTGGCAGGTTCTTCAAGCTTTGTCGGCCTCCTCTGTCCATTAAATTCTCCTTTTTGTCTTGATGAGTTTGAAGAATGGTAGCCCTTTCTCTCCAAGCTTGGATATATGAATCTATTGAGTACGCCATGCACCCACGTGAGCTTTTGGGCGTCCTTGACGCCCGGGGTTGTGTCATCTAGTTGATGGCCTTGATCACGCTTCAGTCTTCAATGCCTCTGTTGCTGACCAAGTCGATGTTTGTCGAAGGCCTCCAAAGGCGCATTTTGTTGGGTTGAGCTTCCACTTCCACTTGTTGAGGTTCTTGAAGAAAGTCTCTTCGGATCTTGAATCGGGTTTACGGTTCTCTGGTCTTCACCACCATTAAATTCTACGTGGCTTTTGGCATTTTGCCAATCTGCTCTCCCAAACAAGTCACGTATCGGCTCTTTTGTCCGCGTTGCTCGTTCTTCAATCCGAAGGACATTTGTTTTGTAGCGGTGAAGCGCAGAAGGGGTGATGAAGAGGTCTTTGCTTTCGATCTTCTTTCTTCGGTGCAATGCGGTGATATCTTGGTAGCAATCAAAAGAATGATGGTAAGAGTGATCTGGCTGTGGAGTCCACTATTTGGTCAATCCTTGGTAGCGCAGGAGTCCTTGGGGAACCAATGCTGACGAGGTCTGTGTAGTCTACACATGCGCCAATTCTGTCGGTGTTCTTCTTGAACGACGGGCGGGTTAGCTAGCCCGGTCGGGATGTAAGGTTTTCTCGGTGAATCTGGCTGCGGTAATTTTGCAATCTGGCCCTTTTTGATGGCTTCTTTTGCTTTTTACGGTGAAAACCTTCTGTGAGTCTTTGCTTGATGGGTTTGGATCCCATATTGATGTCAATTACATTGCTCCGGCCGACTCCTTGATGCCTCGCATATACGCGGTTTCGAGGGCAAATATATCTTTGTGTTGCCTTAGGAAAGGTGGTGGCCTAGCGAATTCTATTTTGGAGATAGGTGGGCAGCGATGATGCCGTTTTGGAAGGATCGCAATTTGTAGATCAATGTGCTTGGCGTGGCCTCTTACGGTGGAATCGCGGTGCTTGCTTCTTGGCGGGGTTATCTACCGAGTTCTTCTAGATTTGTATCTCTCGCCATCACAGGTTTGGGTTCCTTTTTCTCCAGGCTCCTGCTCTTGTTTTAGATTTCCAGCGTATGCGTCACACTCGAAAGCTTTCTTGAGGTCTCCTTTTGATGGAAAGAGACCCCAAAGAGTCGCCGGCATCTTTTAGTAGAAGAATACGGTAGTGTGGGATAACCATGAATTTTGCAATAGAGGGTCTTCCCATAATAAGAAAAGTGTAGTATGGTGACTGAGATCACGCCGCCGAACTTGATGTACTACGTAAGGTAGATTTTGATGGTGATCAAATGTGGCAGAGGCAAGGAATTTATTTGACTGTCCGTGGAACAGCTGCTTTCGTCAGGGTACTATTCCATAGAAAAGGAAGTGCTTTCGAAAAGGAAGCGATAAGTCAGGAAGGGTCGATCCCATCTTGTCGGTGTTTGCGAGAATATGATGTTCAACCCGGCTCCTCCCATGTCGATCAACACCTTGGTAGCGGTCACGGCTATTGTTGGTTCGGCACCAAAGGGTATAGGCGAGGCGTTACTTACACTTGTCCATTGATCCTCTGGTGGCCCGGATTGGATATTGGGACCAATTGAGGTAGCGTGAAATGCTGGGTTCTGCTGCCATGATTGATCAGTGCTAGCTTGTCTTGTCTCTTGCTCTTTGTCAGGGTACTCGGAGAATATGGCGTTCAAGGGGATCGTTGCTTTGCAGGGAAATCCCCGTCTTTGGCTCTTCAATGGCTTCTTCTATGTTTTCTTGATTGTTTTTCCTTCGGCGAGTTGTTTCCTCCCTTGTACTTCTCTGCGGAGCGTGGTGCGATTTCGGCGTGTCGCGGGCTCGAGTGGTAGATGCGAGGGGTATTGAATCTTCTAGCTTGATGTTTACGATTTCACACATGCGCCATTGTTGTTGTTGTTGAACCCTGTTTTGTAAGGTTTTCTTTGATTTCTCCGCCATTCGGCATTGTTATGCGGTCCCGCACTTCTTTTCTTTGTTGAGTTATTGATCCTTTTTAGGGGCCTCACGAGGTTCTTTCTTTCACAAGCGTCCGGGTTCTTTCTTTGGCTCCGATCATCTTCTCTGCTTGATAGCTTGAGCAGTCGATTTGTCTCGGGTTGTCCTTGTAGAAAGAGCGCCATCTTGAGAAAATCCGGATTGCGAAGCGTCTATCACTTCCCTTTCGGTGATGGATTGCGCGGGATCTCATCTTCACGAATCTTCGGTAGTAGTCTCGGGGGATTCTCACGTACGCGAGGCTTTTTCAACTTCGCGGCGAGTAATAGGATGGGTGATGATTCTGCGAGTTACTTTCTGAGGGGAATGCTTTTACGTAAAGTCTTCCCACGATGTCGGATTGAGCCCTCTTGATCTTGTCGAACCATTGGGCGGTGATAGAGCCTCTAGGGCCATGGAAAAGCGGCTTTTGGCGTCATCATCTCCTCGGCCGGGCTCAATGGATTTGCGGTAGACTGCGAGCCATTTGCGGAGGCTCTGTTTCCCCATCGTATTTGAGTGGTTTTGAGGCTTGAACTTTGGGGGTAGCTTGACTTCTTGCAATCTTTTGGTGAAACACAATGCGTAGCTTTCCGTCGTTCTTTTCTCAAATCCTCCTAAGGTTCTTCCTCCTCATTGATGAGTTCGGTAGGTGATATGTTGATTAAGCGACTTTCTTAGCCTTTCTTGGCGTTGGTGTTCTCCTTCATCGTCGAGGGTTCTTTCATCCGCCGAGATGTTGGATAGGCCTTCGTTAGTGGACCTGATGTCGGGGGCCTCTGGACGGTTAAGCGGAGTGCGAGCTGTAGCCACCATGAAGACTTCCTTTGCAGCTGTAGCTTTAGGTCGCCACTACTTCCGCTGGGATGGACCTTATGATGATGGACCTCCTGTTTGTCCCCGTTGGTTGACGATCGGCCGGTTGAGGTTCTTGGCCGATGGATGACGCACTCCTCTGGGGTTCTTGTCAATATGAGCCCTCTTTAATTTTTGCGCCCTCTAAAGGAATCTCAATCTTCTCTTGAGTTGTCACAAGGCGCTCCCTTGAATACAGCGTGTCTTTGCGTTGCATAATCCGTAGGAAATTGAAAAGGTAATCTAGACTGGTGTCGGGGTTATATCGAACTCGCCTCCTTTCTCGAGTTGGAAAAGTATTGGTTGAAAAAAGTTTCCGAGTTGGGTAGCTTCCCTTATCCAAGCCGGAGTTGAGTCGTACTGCCGAGTTGCTTCCGGAGTCCGTGCTCGAGCCGTGGTTGTCTACCTTCCCGAGCTGGTTTCGGCTTTGGGCCCTTCCATGTTGGTTCTGAGCAAGCTTCGAGTTTGTTCTCCGTCTTCGAGGCGGCCGGCAATCGTCGATTCTTTGGAGCTTCTCGGCGGTTCTGGTTCTTCGGTTTTGGAGTCCTCGATGATGCGACTTTGAGTCTTGCCGTCGTCATCGATCTCGCAAGCCCATGAACCGAAGATGATCGTCTTCCTCGTCGATGTACTCATGATGTCGTGGTCCGCCGGACTCTCGTGCTGAAATTCGACGAGAGCCCCTACCTGGCGCGCCAGCTGTCGATGTTTTACGACCGAGAGCCTGCCACGGGGTGAACCGGGCAGTTTGTTCGAGCCTCGGCGAAGACGAGCCCGGCGGTTTGTTGCCGCGGTGACATGGAGAGCGGGGTTTTTATCTTGGTTCGGGCCCCTCGATCAAGGATCGAGTAAAGACCTTTCACGTCCGGTCGGCGTGAGCCTGTTTTTTTGATTGATGGGGTTGGCGGGGAATCGGCCGTGGCTTTACAAAGACTTGGTCGTGGCCAAGCTCGTGTTCTGTACGTGCGTACTCGCTCCTCTACGAGGTGTTCCTTGGCCGCCTTTTATAGTCCAAGGGGCCAAGGAACTCGCTACGATCCTAGTCGGATACAGAGAGGGTCGTCCGTAGAGGAACCGAACACCCAAACCCTTTATAAGGTAACCTGACTAGTGTTCTGTCCTAGTTACAACAGAAGTCACCGTAGCTATGCTTCCATTGCCTTCTGGGAGTTGTTTGTGGCCGCAGGCTTGGATAGAACCCTGCGTACAACTCGGTAGAGTTCTTTGGTGATCCCTGTATCCACGGTGGTTAACTGGGACGGGCTCTTTGCCCCAAGTGGTCGGCGTTTGCTATGTCCTCCTGGCCATCATCTTCATCTTCTCCCTCTTCCAAGAAGTGGTGGTATGTCTGATAAGACATGTTGCCCCCTTTCTGAAAACGGGTGTCCTTCTTGATGCTCTGGAACTGATTGGCCATGAGTGATAGGCGTCTTGATAGTTGTCCGAGGTCATCAAACTCCATGCCGGCTAGCTTTTCCCTGATGGCTGGATGCATACCCCGTATGGCTACAGCCGACAACTAATGGTCTGGCAAGTTCAAAGAATAGCAGGAATTCTTTGTTTCTCTGAACCTACGCAAGAACTCTTGTGGTGTCTCATTATACTTTTATGTCAACCCCATCAAGTCGACGAGCTCTTTTTCATTGGAACCACTGTAGAAGTATGAATGGAATTTGTCTTCTAGCTCGGACCATGTTCAATAGAATTGGCCGGCAGCGTGGCAAACCATGTGAAAGCCGGTACATGAAGGGATGATGGGAAGAAGCGAATCCTCCATGCTTCATCATTGGCAAGCTCTCCTAACTGAATCAAATACCGGCGACGTGTTAGTAGTGGAGGTGTCATCTTGTCCAGAGAACTTGGTCAAGTCGGTTGGAGGCTTCAATCTTGAAGGAAGCGCCACTCTGTTGTACCAATCGAGATATGGTGACTGATACACATAGGGCCGATTCTTGGGCTTAATCCCAAATTGGTGTTGCATCATATCGGCCATCCTCGCTAGGAGTATATCCACATTTGAATCTTGTGGCCCATGAGATTGTCCTAAGTCGGTGGCCTATATCCAGGATTTGGCATACCATGAATAGTGGAATAGTCGGTGAACTCAGTATAACCAGGGCCAAAGGGATTTCTCTGTAACATGGCCATTGGAGCTATTGAGTAAGTGTTGTATCTTTGGAGGATTCCTAGGTGCACCGAACGCCCGCTTCTCCATGTGTCTTGGCTCGGATCCCCACGACTTTTACGGTGTCTTGTTCTCCCCTCCGGCTTCTTGACTTGTAGCTCCTTTGGTGGTGGCTTTGGTGCATGTATGTATCTAGGCCCTGAAAGCTCACCAAGCCTTTCTGCAAAGTGCTGATCAAACTCGGGTCCAAAGCTGCTCTTCATGATGTCACGGAAAGTATTGAAGAACACCGTGTTGTGATTAGTCATTGCTCTCCCAACAGCAGCTGTAACAATCTCTTCCATCCGACGAATTTCTTCAGGAGTTGGTTCCTCATCTTCCTTTCCTGCCCTCTCTTCTTCATCAGAAACTTGTTGAGCATATTCCTTGTCACCGGGCATCACTATCTTTGGAAGATCTGTCTTCTGGATGATTGTACCGCTCTTGTGCTTGGAGAAGCATGACATGCACTTTTGCGAGAAAGCTGCGCACATATCTCTCACCATGGTCTCTAGGTCGGGTGGCAGGTCATCCATCTGGAGCTGAATGACATTGTCCTTGTCGACGTTGTCAGGCATCGTGTTTTGATCTTGAGTGGTCCCACCGAGCGTGCCAAAAAGTGTGTAGGCACAAAAATCACGCTTCTGCGCGCACACACCGACAAGCCGGAATAGGCTGGCTTTACTCATTTGCCCGAAAGTGTCTTGATCCGGCGTGCCAGTCAATTTGACCTGTTGGTGACAAGGAGGTAAAGCGTGAGATCTAGAACATGCCTGGTGAGACCAAGACAGTTCCGCATGTATGGCTCTAAGGCCAGATGTAAAGACATATAGCTATGAGAGCTATCTGTCGACAAATAATGAATGCATTCGGTAAGCATATATTAAGATGTAATGCAATAACAGTTGTCGAATGATCATAAAAGACATGTTTGAACAAATAAAGTCGATCATCATGACGTGCTATCATAAAGCTCTATTGCATAGATCGAATTAATTGACAACATGATAGATAAAAGAAGGTAAATCATAAATATCATTATAGATACTCATTACACGTGAAAGCGTAACCGTGTTCGGCAAGCTTGCCGAATCGGGGTCCATGAAGAAGGAACTCATACGTAAAAACCTATCAGATTAAACTGATCTCTAGTCCACCGGATGACTAGCTCTAGAAGTAACCCAAAGATCTATATCCACCGGATGATATAGTCCTGTCAAGATCTAAACGTATACGAACCCACAACACGTGACAACTTAGATTGATCTAGCTCGGCTATGATAAACAGATAGATCTAGTAGCACAGTAAGATAAACAATGAAAGCACTAAAAGCAACTAGATCTATGATAAGATAAAGCCGAGACCTTTCAATCTAAATTGGGCAAAAAGTGTGTGCAAACATAATTAAATAATAAATAAAAGCATTGCAACACGTGGTAACTTAATGAATTCATTAGATCTTGCCAAAATCTAATGAAGCCGATAACTAGCTCTTAGCCAGACCTTAGCCCACCGGATGGCTCATGATCGACAAAAGAACCCTCTTGCCCCTGATAGCTTAAATCCGCCTGACGATACTAAGCGTGAACAAGACTACTTGCAATAATCTAAATCCGCCTTGGCGATACTAGATATGGTGCAAGGTTGCCGGTACTACGGAGGTCGGCGATTCGATGAATCCTCGTAGTAGATCGGCGACACGACTGGACTCGAAGGGTGGCGGAGCCAAGGCACGAGGAGCTGGGTTTGTTGTATTGATTTGGTAGATCGTTTTTTACAGTTGTCGGGGTCTTATATTTATACCCAGGCTTTTGTGAGTCTAACTAATTACGAATAAACATAATGAAAATATCTAGCTAAGATACATTGTTCCTCCAAGTCTTCTCGAGTCGTGAAATTGCATGTGACGTGGGCCCTCATCCTGGATATCTTCCTTGGCGCTCCACGCTTGCCGGACCATCTCATGCTCGGCTCCTTCTCGGACTCAAACTCCTAGCCGAATAACAGCGGCTTCCCGAACGCTTCTGCATTGCTTTTGTCCTTTTGCTAGCCGAATGACTCCTTACCGAACCATCATGTGCCGGCCCCTTTGTCATCCCGGCTCTACCAAATTTTGGTGTTAACGGCTATGGACCTAAATGACGAGGAAAGGCTCATCAAGGAGGCATTGCAGAAGGCTATCCGGAAAGCGATCCCGGGACGTCAGTCAAAGGCGAACAGCTCTCATGCACCAAGAAGTCGGTCCAAACGTCTTGAAAGGCTAGGAAGGCCGGAAGGTTCCAACAACTCAGGCCACCCGGAGGGATGGTAGACAAATACCAGAGACCCTCGAAGGAAAGCCCCGCTCCAAGACCAAGCCGACGGGAAGAAGTCGCGGAATCAACATATCGGCCAACTGGAACTCATCCAAGAGGAGGAAGAACCTCAGGAGGACTTGAAGAAAGAACAACGGAAAGCTACGATAGGTTTCCTTGCTTCGCGGAAAGATTGCAGGAAGTCAATCTACCCCCAAAGTTCAAGCCTTCAAACCACTCAAAGTACGATGGGAAAATAGAGCCCAGACAATGGCTCAGAGTCTACTCGCAATCCATTGACCTGGCTGGAGGAGATGATGACGCGAAAGCCGTCTTCTTTCCCATGGCCCTAGAGGCTCTACCGCTCCAATGGTTCGACAAGATCGAAGAAGGCTCAATCCGATACTGGGAAGACTTACAGAGAGCGTCAGAGCAACCGCGAGGAATCATCACCCATCCTATTACTCGGCCGAGTTGAAAAGCCTCAAGCAAAAACCAGGAGAATCCTTGAGAGATTACTACCGAAGATTTGGGGAGATGAGATCCCAAGTACATGACATCACCGAGAGAGAAGTGATAGACGCCAGCCGGTAACGGGATTTTCTCAAGATGGCAGTTCTCAGATTTCTACAAAGACAACCCGAGGACAAACGAGCAGTTCAAGCTTATCTTGTTGAGAAGATGATCGGAGCTGAAGAAAGAACCCGAGACCGCTTTCGGAGAGAAAGAACCTCGGAAGGCCCGAAGAAGGATCGAGCAACTCTCAACAGCAAAAGAAGCGAGGACCAGACAATACTGTCGCAATGGCGGAAAAGTCAAAGAAACCCTACAAGCAAAGGTTCAAAGCAACAACAACAATGGCGACAGGAGAAGCAATATCAAGCTAGAAGACCTACCCTGCATCTACCACCCTGGAGCTCCGCACACGCTCGGAAACTGTACCACATTCCAGGAGAAGTACAAGGGAGGAAACAACTCTGCTCGGAAGGGAAACAATCAAGAAAACAGAGAAGAAGCCAGCGAAGAGCCAAAGACAGGGGATTTCCAGAAGGCAACGAAATCCTTGAACGTCATATTCTCTGGAGTACCCGGTTCAAAGAGCAAGAGACAAGACAAGCTAACACTCCGATCAATCATGGCAGCAGAACCCGCAACACCGCGCTACCTCAATTGGTCCCAATACCCGATTCAGTTCACCAGGGAGGATCAATGGACAAGTGTGGGCAACGCCGGCCTGTATCCTTTAGTATTGGAACCTACGATAGCCGGAGTAACCGTTACCAAGGTGTTGATCGATGGAGGAGCAGGATTGAACATCATATTTTCAGAAACACTGGACAAGATGGGACTAGACCTCTCCGGACTAATCGCTCCTTCAAGCACTCCCTTCTATGGAATAGTACCCAGACGAGCAGCCATACCAGTTGGACAAGTCACCTTGCCAGTTACATTCGGATCTCCATCAAATTACCGAACAGAGTACATCAAGTTCGAAGTGGCAGATCTCGAGTCACCATACCACGCCATTATGGGGAGACTGTTGGCATTTGTTAAGTGCTAAAAGAATATGAAGGATTCTGCAAGCGCACAGAACACCTACCATTGTAGCTTTTCCCTAGGATGAGTATCTTAGAGTATCGTATCCACAGGGAAGCTTTGGCTAGAGAATCTAATAAATCACAATCATGTATCTACTAACTTAGCAAACCACTAGACTATAGTGAGGGGGTAATTGTTAAAGGATAAGAAAGCATAAAATAATAACCTACCTAAAATATCAAAGAATAACTAAACTAATCAAGAGGTCAAAGAGAGAGATCAAGGTTCCTATGTTCTTCTCTATTACTTAGGTTCTATGTTAGCAATCATACTAATACACTTTGGAGCAGCAGATCCGTCCCAACTCTCGAGAAAGACTGGGAAGAAGGTAGTTGGGAGAAGGCTGCCAAAAGCTCTACGAAATCACCAACCCGAACGTGGTGGACTACAAAGGCCTTACAGAGCTGTCACCCCTGGGGCTACCACAACTATCCGTGGGATTGGGCGCAATCTCAGGTAACCTATAGCCTAGACACCAAGTCTACACTATCGATTACTACTCTAATCACATATGATAATTAGAGCACTCAATACGAGCGAAGATCCCATGCAATGATATAACAACTATACTTAACCAAATATATGAAAATCATAGAAGTAAATAGAGAAGATAAATATATGAATCATAAGTCTTCCAAAGATAAGATATGAAACATACCAAACTCTGTAGACATCTCCAGAACCAAAGTATAGTTCAACTCTCCTTTACTCTTGATTAGATCTAAGTTAGATCTAATCTACTACTAATTATATGGCTAATCTATCTCTAATTACATGTCTAATCTTCTTCTAATCTACTTCTAATTCACTAATCCCAGAGAGAGGTTATCCTTACATTGGGACACCTCTACAACTGAGAGTTAATGAATAGAATGAGATAGAATGAATTAGGGTTTCACCCTGGGGTCAGGGGGTCTTCTTATATAGGCCTTGGCGATGAACGATAGCCCTTGGATCAAACCGACCTTGGCAACGGTGTAGATACAACCTCAAAGTCGGTTACAAACCGACCTACAAAGATGGACCTAATTGGCCACTGTAGCCTGGCGGCCGGCCCAAATGCCACTGGCGGCCGCCAGGCCAGAGTCTCCTCTCGGCCTCTCGTCTCTTCTGGTGTCTTCTGGTATCTTCTAGAGTGTTTTAGTCCACATTTTGGGTTGAGTTACTTCACGGTCAAGTCTTATCATCGTATGAGATGTATCTTAGGAACTTTCTCCATTCTTCCCGTATTTATCCATTAAGTCCCTCGAAAAATATATAAATCACCAAAGCTCGTGGAATTATGTTAGTAAAGCCCCTAATCTATGTTGATATTCAGTTTACGCCCTTATTTCATATTTAGTTGACTATTAATATTATGCTATAACAGGTGTCAACAGAGAGGCTGCCATTGCAAAATTCATGGCTATTCCGCACTACCCGTATCTACTACTAAAGATGCCGGCGCCTTTTGGGGTTCTTTCAATCAAAGGAGACCTCAAGAAAGCTTTCGAGTGTGACGTGCAAGCCGTGGAAATCGCAAACAAGACAGGAGAGCTCTTGGAGAAAAGAGAACTCAACCAGATGGCAGAGGATACGAATCCAGAAGAACTCGAGATACCGGCCAAGAAGCAAGCGATTCTGATTCCACCAGAAGAAGCCGACGTCAAGCACATTGATCTACAAAGGGGCGATCCATCCAAGACGGCGATCATCAGCGCCCACCTATCTCCAAAATAGGAACTCGCGCTCACCAGCTTCCTAAGGCAACACAAAGATATATTTGCCTGGAAACCGGCAGACATGCCTGGCGTACCAAGGGAGCTGGCTGAGCACAGAATTGACATCAATATGGGATCCAAACCCATCAAGCAAAGACTAAGGAGGTTCTCACCAGAAAAGAAGGAGGCCATCAAAAAGGAGATTGCAAAACTACTCGCAGCGGGATTCATCAGAGAAATCCTACATCCTGACTGGCTAGCCAACCCGGTTCTGGTTCAGAAGAAGAACACCTCAGACTGGCGAATGTGTGTGGACTACACAGACCTGAATAAGCATTGCCCAAAAGATCCCTTCGGGCTACCAAGGATCGACCAAATAGTGGACTCTACAGCAGGATCAGCTCTACTATCGTTCTTGATCGCTACTCGGGATATCACCAGATTGCTTTGAAGAAAGAAGATCGAGCAAGACCTCTTTTATCACCCCCCTTCGGTGCCTCTTTGCTACAAAACAATGTCCTTCGGATTGAAGAACGCCGGAGCAACGTATCAAAAGAGCAATACGAGACTTGTTTGGGAGAGCAGATTGGCAAAAATGACGAAGCATACGTAGACGACGTGGTGGTGAAGACCAGAGAACCAGAGACTCTGATTCAAGACCTGGAAGAGACTTTCAAGAACCTCAACAAGTGGAAATGGAAGCTCAATCCAACAAAATGCATCTTTGGAGTACCTTCGGGACAGCTCTTCGGGTTTCTTGGTTAGCAACAGAGGCATCGAAGCCAGCACCAAGCAAATCAAGGCAATCACCAAGATGACACAACCCCGAAGCATCAAGGACGTCCAGAAGCTCACAGGGTGCATGGCGGCACTCAACAGATTCATATCCAAGCTTAGAGAGAAAGGGCTACCCTTCTTCAAACTCATCAAGACCAAAGGAGAATTCAAATAGACAAATGATGCAGACAAGGCGTTTGAAGAACTCAAACAGTACCTTACAACAGCTCCAGTCCTAACACCTCCAAAGGATCAAGAAGAACTCCTGCTCTATATAGCAGCAACAAATACAGTGGTCAGCTCAGCAATCATCGTGGAAAGAGAAGAGCCCGAGCAACCCAACAAGGTCCAGAGGCCAGTTTACTACGTGAGCGAGGTTCTATCTGAGTCCAAGGCTCGATACCCTCACGTACAAAAACTACTCTACTCCATACTGATCACATCAAGGAAGCTACGACACTACTTCGACAGTCACAAGATCACAGTGGTAACTGACTCACCACTAGGCGACATCCTGAGGAACAGAGATTCAACAGGCCGCATATCAAAATGGGCAGTGGAACTCGGAGCATTGAATCTAGAGTTCACCCCAAGAAGAGCAATCAAATCCTAGGCGCTACCGGATTTCATAGCGGAATGGACTGAGCTCCAACAACCCATATCCGACGACATCAAGAAACATTGGAACATGTACTTCAATGGATCGTTGAAGCTAGGGGGAGCAGGAGCCGGGATTTTATTCATATCTCCAGAAGGAAGACAACTCAAGCACGTCCCCGCAAATCATGTGGCAGGCTACAAACAATGAGAGGCGTAGTATGAAGCACTCATCCATGGCCTCAAGATAGCAAGAACTCGGGAATCAAGAGACTACAAGTATACGGCGACTCAGCGGTTGTCATCAATCAAGTCAATAAGGGGGGGACTGCACAAAAGGACAACATGGGCCTCTATTGCACGTAAAATGCACAAAAGCTGGAAAAAGAACTTCCAAGGCCTAGAGATCCTACACGTGCTCGAGAGATGCGAATGTGGCGGCGGGCGTGCTAGCCAAACTCGGATCGACAGAGCACAAGTCCCACCAGAGTATTCGTCGAAGAACTCTTGAAGCCATCCATCAAGGTGATCCCGAGGAAGAAGACAACATGGAGCAATCAGCTCTAAACGGAGTAATGATAATCTCTCCGGTCGAAGAACAACTCCCCGGATCGAAGACATCATAAACTTCATCAAGAACAAGACAATACCGAAGACAAAGCTGAAGCAAACCAGGATCTTGAGAAGAAGCAAGAACTACGTGCTCATCAAAGACAAGCTTTACAAGAGAGCGGCATCATCGTGAGTACTACTCAAATGCATAAGCTCTAAAGAAGGAAAAGACATCCTCCAAGAAATCCACTCACGGATGCTATGGAAACCACGCAGCGTCAAGAACCCTCGTGGGAAAAGCATTGAGCGAGGATACTACTGGCCAATGACCCTCAAAGATGCGAGAAGAACTTCGTCAAAACATGCAAAGGATGCCGGATGTTTGCAAGACAAGCACATGTGCCAAAGACACAACCTCGATCGCATACCACCATCATGGCCTTTTTTTCGTGAGGGGACAGGATCAAGTCGGACCACTTAAAAGAGCCAAAGGAGGATACGAATATATCTTCGTCGCCATCGACAAATTCACCAAATAGATAGAGTACAAGCCATTGGTCACCTACAGCTCCAACAAAGGCGGTCGAGTTCATCCAAGAGATCATCATGCACGCGATTCGGGATACCCAACGGGATCATCACTGACCTCGGATCACCATTCACGGCGGCAGAATTCGAAGACTAGGCACAAGATTGTGGCATACGGATAGATTATGCCTCCGTAGGACACCCTCAGGCTAACGGACAAGTCAAAAGAGCAAACGGACTCATCCTTGCCGGACTGAAGCCAAGACTATACGAAGACCTCAAGGACTACGGAGGCAAGTGGATCGAAGAACTCCCAAAAGTCGTCTGGGGCCTAAGAACTCAAATCAGCAGAGCCACAGGCTATTCACCCTTCTTCCTGACCTATGGATCAGAAGCCGTTCTACCGGCAGACCTCATTTGGAGCTCTCCAAGAATCGAGCAATTTGAAGAAGGAGAAGGAGAACAGACAAGAAGACTAGAAATCGACTGTGCAGAAGAAGTCAGATCAAACGCCATCCTCCAGAATGCAAGATATCTGTAAGGACTAAGAAGGCATTACGACAAGAGCACACGTCTAAGAAAACTCAACCCAGGAGATCAAGTACTCAAGAGAAACCAAAAGACGGAAGGCAAGCACAAATTGCTCAGCCCATGGGAAGGACCATATATCGTCAAAGGAGTACTGGGACCAGGAACCTACAAGCTGATGACCATGCAAGGGGAAGAAATCAGAAACTCTTGGCACATAAACCAGCTCAGAAGGTTCTATCCATAATCAGAGGAACTCAAGGCAGCAGAAGAGAAGCAGAACGCAAAAACAACTCTCCGATACTTCAAGAAGAAGAAGATCAAGCCTGAGAGGAACTCTGGACCATCCAAAGAGGTCACCAAACATGCAGCCACCAGGCACTTCAACAAAAACAAGCTACCCAGAGTGAAGCTGCATGCCTCCTAAAGGAGAAGAACAAAACAGCCCGAATTGGCACTTCACAAGAAGAAGTCGACCAAAAGAAGGCAAACCCGACCACCAGAACGGAGGTCAAATTCCAAGGGTGGAACCACGCGAAGTCCTAGCTCTGGAATAGCGTCCACACCTTAAATCCTAGCGAAAGATCGTGAACTTCGACTCTTGAAAAAAGAGGACGTTGGGATCGGCCCGTTTAGGTCGCAGAGGCCATCAAGGGTCCAGAAAGCGCCACTATGTCCAATGACGGCGGACGGCCTTTCGAATCGGGCGTGAACGGTGTAGTGTTGTGAAATAGAAACCCATCGTCTCACACAAGTCTCTCAGAAAGCAGAGCAGCCCAAACCAGGCAAGGTGGATTGTAGTGTTATGAAATAGGAACCCAACCATCTTGACCTTTAGTCCGCAGTGCACTTAAATGGGCTCGGACTGAGAACCCTTCAAGGGACGTCATGCGATAGTCCACTGGACAGCATGGGAGAGCCCTAGCCCAGATGAGGCAACCCTGAGTTAGAACAACTCTTTTAGGAGCACGACTCCACCAAAATACACTAGCATGTCCAAGAGAGGGCAAAAGCTAGAGGGCCTAAAAGGAGAAACCTAACGGCCTGGAGAAACCCTCCGAACAATCGTGACAAGTCTCAGAAGAAGACGCAAGTCACACGCCAGAGGAAAACAACCCTAGCAAAATGGGGGACGCCCCAACCACCATCAGCAAGTTTACAGAAAGGACGAGCTGAATCTTCAGAAGAACAACCCTGAAGACCAAGAGCAAGACTCTATCACCTTCAAAGCAAGTCTACGAAAGGACGAGCTGAATCTTGTAAGAACAACCTTGAAGACCAAGAGCAAGACTCTATCACCTTCAGCAAGTCTAAGAAAGGGACGAGCTGAATCTTCAAAAGAACAACCCTGAAGACCAGGAGCAAGCCTCTACAACTATTTTCAGCTAATCTACAGAGAAGACGAGCTGATACTCCAAAAGAAATCTGGAATTCAAGAGCAAGACTCCACTCATCATGACAAGTCTCAGGAAGAAGACAGAAGTCATTTGTTAGAGGAAAACAATTCTGACAAACCAGAGCAAGACTCTACAAATATCCCCAACCAAGTCTACAAAAAAGGCGGGTTGACTCTCCAGGAAAAACAGCACTGGATTTCAGGAGAAGAACTTCAGAACTACCTTCAGCCAAGTCTACAGAAAAAGGCAAGCTGATTCCTTCAGGAAAAAGAACTCTGAAGTACTAAAGCAAGACTCCAATCTACTACGACAAGACCTATGAGCGAGGCTAGCCGACGCGCGTCAAGGAAGAAACAATCCAAAGGCACACAAGGATAAGATCCTACGCTACCTTCAGCGGATCTACAAGAAGACAAGCCGACAAGTCGGGGAAAATAGCACCGACAACTCGGCGAACTTCAACACTATGAACGACCAAGTCTCATCGAAAGGCAAATTTGGATCATCACCAAACAACACCGATATCACAGAGCACGACCCCAAACTACTCGGCATGAACCTACAAGAAGGATATAAGAGCCGAAGCCCAAGGAAGAACTCTAAAGGCGTAATCTCAAAAAGTCATCCGAAGGAGAAGAGCTCGGAAGACCACAAAGAAGAACAAGCAGAGAACAAACTGCAACAAGCCTGCACGAAGGCAGATCAGAGTCATACAAAAAGTACAAGTACAAAATGGATAAAGGAACAGATATCTTTATTCAACATCTCGAAGATTACAAGTTACATGGGAAACAACTCCCTACAAGATACAAAGAAGACTTCAGATGCACGGGAGCCCAACAAGAACTCCCGCGTACAAGATACAAAGAAGACCCGGGGCACTATAATCCTAAAGAGTACAACACCGCGGGCAGGGAGAAACCGCATCCAACGGCGAAGAAGACGGAGCGCTCGGACCAGATCTCGAACCCCAAGAGCCCGAGTCTCAACGATTGGGGCTACTTCAAAGTCAAGACCCTTGCGCCCAAGTCCATAAACACACTGAGCTCGAAGAACCCCGACGACGGCAGCGAATGGACCCCGGGATCAAGATAAGCGACCTGGCGAAGAAAAAGAACCCTCTCGTAGAAGGCTCCGGAGTTCACCATGTCGCAGCCAGGATGAAAAGAGCCTCGAAGGAAGCGCTCAACTCCACAAAGAGTAGAAGGAAGCGCCTCCAAAGAGCACCATCTTCAGCAATTCCTCAAAAGGCACACAATTCCCGAAGACGAAGCGGCGACCAATACCGGTTGGGAAGCCGGCATATGTCTACCCAAGGGGTGAGGAAGTAGACCAAAGAGGATCGGAAGGGTAACCGGAAAGAATCCTACCCCGACCCACACCAAGAAAAAAACGAAGGAGGAGAGGAGATCATCTTAGGTCACAAGACATCCCTCACTCACGTAAGAACTCTAGAAAGGCTAAAAAGACGCCCGGGGGCTGATCCAACTCACTCAAAGGCACCGCCATGGATCCGAAGCTCGAATGAAGCTTTTTCCTACGAGAAGAGAGATCCGAGAGGAAGAAGAAGCAGAGAAGAAGAAAGACACTACGGATCCTCACCGAAGCAAAGCGGGCAATATTCATAGGCGGAACCAAAGACGCCTATAGACCAAGTCCACGTAAGACGAGGCAACCGGCAAAAAGGAGCGGTCACCTCAAATCACGCTAGAAGGGAATTTATGGCAATGGCGCCATGCATCGACGTTCCGAAAAACCGAGCGCAATAAAAGCGCATTTGTGACTCCCGTGACCGCATCGAAAAAAGAGAAACGGTCAAAATCCGGGGAAAATGAAGAACCTCTAAGAGCTCAATCTACAAAAGAACTCTTAGACGCTCGGGGGGCTACGGGATACCCGGGGCACGCATTTTTTCAAAAGAACTCCGGCGACGAGAAGAACTCGAAGACAAAGAAGAACTCAAAGACCTTCCGACTCTTTGTACCAAAAAGCAAGAAGCTCGGGGGCTACACCCTACGGGTGCACTTTTTTTCAGCAAAGTGCACACCGTATGAAGACAACAAGGACTGCATCGAGGCGCACCGAGAGGAGGAGCGAGCGGCTCTCATGACTCAAACCCCGAGATGCTCAGGGGCTAGCGGAACAAGGCTCTCCTTTGAAGAAAGAAGAGCTCCGACGACGAGAAGAACTTCGAAGACGAAGAAGAAGGACTCAAAGACCTTCCGGCTCTTTGTACCAAAAAGCAAGAAGCTCGGGGGCTACACCCTACGGGTGCACTTTTTTCAAAATTGCACTCCGTAAGATGATCTTGAAGACCATATCAAGGTCTCGCCCGAGAAGAGTAAGACAACTCTCATGACTCGACCTTGAGATGCTCGGGGGCTTGTGGATACAGGATCACCAAAGAACTCTATCGAAGTGCACATATAGAAAGTAGAAAGAGCAGAAAAAAACTGAGTTTACTAGAATGAACCTTCCATTGTATGATAGATGCTTACCGACACAAGACATCCTTTTTTCAATTCTGGCGATTAGGGGTGCAAATTCTGTCATTGATGGTCCGGTTGTCCCAAGGGGTAGTGTAAGTGCAATCAAGCTCTAAGTGGGTTTTGGCGTTGATGACCACCGAATTAGGGGACTAATGAGATTTACGAAGATGACATGCAGGAAATAAAATGTGGAGTTGATGTACAGGTCCAAAGGCATCCAATGAGCTAGATGGTGGTGTTTTCGGATCAAGGCGTTTAGATTATTTCATATTTTGAATCTTGAGTTTAGGAAATGCCGTACTATCAAGAGGGATCCTAGGATTCTCGGGTACCTGTGGACCAAGTGCTCTAAACTTCAAATCAACCACAAAAACACAGCTCCAAGCCTGACCGGCCAGCAAAATATCAATATTCACACCTTTTGTCGCCGCCGGGTGGCAAGCAGATGCAGCTTACCTACAAGGTAGTTGTCGCGTGTTAAGTGCGGCAGTGCCACACTTAACTCCGACCGTTGGGTCCGTGGGGTATAAATACCAATCCTACCCCTCCCACAACGGCCACTGGCTCAGACCTTCTTCTTCCTCGCGAAAAACAGCCTCACCTCTTTCTCTCTCTCACTCCTCCATTGAAGCACCTTGAGCTCCCCACTCAATCTCTCACTTCCCACCAGGGATTTTTGAGGGAAAAGGCAGCAAACTTCGATTGGAGACCGGATCTACTACTTTCCCCACTCAAAAGAGCATTTGGTTCACGTTTGGCCGAGAACCCTAGGGTTCTTTACTCTTGGAGCTTGCTCCTAGATGGCTAGGCGTCGCCCTTGAGCTTGCCCCCTTCGTGTGGCAGCCTTGGGAGGTTTGTAACCTCACACAAAATCAATACATTACCCCACATCTCTAGGGTTAACTCCATAGACTTGTGAACGAGGGAAAAAGCAAGCCGGTGGGCAAGCTAAGCCTTGTGTGGCAACCTCAACAATGTGGACGTAGCCCAGCCTGTGTGGCGACGGTGAACCACGGGTCAAATCCTTGTGTCACTTGTGTTCTTTACATTCTTGCATATTTATCTTGTGAGCTAGGGTTTCGTCCCGATCTATCTTGTTGCAGTGTTTCTGTCATATTTGGCTAGTTCCTTGTGAAGTATTTGTGTGCAGGAACAAGTGTGAATCACAAGAATCAAGTTCACATCTCTCAGATTCACCTCGGAGTCACTTCTGTGAAGTGACACGCGGTAGTGCCGCTTGGACGCGCGGCAGTGCCGCGCCTGGACTTCCCGACAGGCCTCGGTTCTCGGTTTCTGTCTCTGTCTGTCAGTTTCACGCGGCAGTGCCGTGCCTATACGCGACAGTGCCGCGCCTCTCTGTACTGCGCGACAGTGCCGCGCCTCTCTGTACTGACAGTGTGTTAAAGTTTTAACAGGTCGATTTTTGGGGGTCAGCCTATTCACCCCCCTCTAGGCTTCCATCAGATCCCTCTGGTAGACCAAGATAAATAAATGGTATTGATCCTACTCGACATCCAAGAATTCCTGCCAGGCTCTGTGCCCTTCGCTCATCCTTATTGATTAGAACAAGGCTCGATTTATTGTAGTTAACTTGGAGTCCTGAGGTCTCTGAGAAAATTTGAATAATATCCTTTAAGTTGGACAGTGTTGATTCATCACCAGGAAGCACTAGCAAAGTATCATCTACATCTTTGGATGATAGGATAATCACCTTGGAAGTTATTGCTTAGTGAATGGTTGATTAGTCCATCACGCCGGCCTTTGTTTGTCATGCTCTTAAGGAGATCTGCAGCTAGAACAAAGAGGGGAGGTGATAGGGGGTCACCTTGCCTGACTCCTCTCATGTATTTGAAACTTTTACCAGGGATACCATTTAGGATGACAGATGACCTACCACTTGTGAGGATGTTTTCTACCCAATCAATCCATCTATTGGAGAGGCCTTTGTGTTTTAGGATATCTAGAATAAAGGCATGTCCTATTTTATCAAATGCATTTTCAAAATCCAGCTTTACTATGATGACTTCCTTTTTTTGATTGATGACAGAAGTGCAGGAATTGGGAAACCCAGGCCAGGCAATCTTGAATGGTTCTTCCTTTGATGAATCCATATTGATTTGCATGAATTAGGTTAAGGATGACTGATTGCAGTACTGTTTGACAGGATCTTGTTGATGCATTTCATTGAGTAGTTTGTCAAATAAATTAGCCCATAATCATTGACTGTCTCTGGATTATCCTTCTTAGGTATGAGGGTAATTAGGGAGGAATTGATGCTTGTTAAGTTGTTGTTCAGACTGTAGAATTCAAGGAAGAGCCTTTTAAAGTCTGTCTGTATGATGGTCCAACATTTTTTTATGAAGGTTCCATTGAACCCAGCAGGGCTTGTTGCATGATTATTTGGTAGATCTTTGATTACCAAATCCATTTTCTCATTCTGTAGTCCACATCAATACTTGAGAGATCTTTTGGCACAATGAAATCATCAAGATTACAGTTTGTGCCAGTGTAGTCACTAACCCCCATTCTCTCCTTGAATGCCATCCATAGGAGGTTGGCCTTTTGTTCATGATCTGTGATAAGATTGCCCTTAGGTAGAGACACTATGAAAATTTTCTTGTGAGCAATAGAGGCCATTAGGTGAAAGAAATGTGTATTTTCATCTCCAAGGTTTACCCATCTGATGGTGTTCCTTTGTTTCCAATATTTTCTTTTTGATTCTAGCAGAGTTTCAAGATGAGCCTTTACTAGTCTTCTGAAAGCTAACTCTATTACGGATAGTGGCCTCTGTTGTTTAACCCATCCATGAGTTGTAGGACCCATTTGCTATTATGTATCAGTTTACTTAGATTGGAGAGATTCTTTCTCCATTTTCTGATACCTCTTGTTCCAGTTTTGCTGAGAGATGCTTAGCAGCACTGGCATAGTGAGGTGAGTTGTTCCAGCAGTGTTCTACTGTCTCCAAGAAACCAGGGTGATCAATCCAAAAGTTTTCAAATCTGAAGATATTTGACTTTGGGATTGAAGTGCCAATGTGTACTACATATGGTATGTGGTTTGAAGTTGGCTTCGACAAGGGCTGTACAGCAGTTGTAGGGAAGGAGGTAACCCAACTTGAAGAGGTGAAGACCTAGTCAAGTTTGACAAGGAGAGGGTCCTCTTGCATATTACTCCATATATATGATCTCCCACTGAAAGGTACTTCTGCTAAATCGAGGTCAGAAATAGTCTCATTAAACATATTCATCTCTGATAGATCACCACCAGGTTTGTTTCTATTTTCTGGACTTCTGATCAGGTTGAAATCACCACCCAAGAGCCAGTCATCCATACCTAAAGTGTCAAAATTCATTAGCCAGGTGATAAAATCAGGTTTAATGGCTGGTTGAGATGGACCATATATATTGGAGATGCCAAAGCTGTTGTTATCAAATTTGCAAGAGAAGTTCACAATCAAGGCATATGGGTTGGCTTGACTGACATGACCATCTAGTACACTACTGTTCCAAACCGTTAGGAGACCACCAGATGCTCCAATGGAAGGAAAGAAACAAAATCTGTCTAATGATCTTGGATAGAATTTCTTAATGTAAAGGGCATCAAAACTTTCCCTTTTGTTTCTTGTAAACAAAGGATGTGACAAGCACTTTCTTAGATTTTGTCTCGTATAGCATCCCACTTCTCTTGAGTTAATTCCTCTAATGTTCCAAAAAGCACTTTCATGTTTCTTTTTGTTGTTGTTATCCATTGAGAAACCAAAGAAGGAATGCAAGTAAACAAATTGATACACCAGGTATCAACCATATGAATAGGGTAGAAAATTAGGCGAGCATGAACCATTGCTCAGTAATGCACTAGGAGTGTACCATTTTGACCGGGGTGGAGCATGGTTTCATTGGTTGATCCAGGTTGTGGAAGGTTCATTACATCTTCATCTGGATTATTTGATCTATCAGGTTAGATTTCTTATCAACCACCTCTTTTGCTACATGGTGATCCAATTCGGTCTAGTTTAGATCAATAGGTTGTTTGATGTATGGTGTCTCCACGGCGCCGCTTCCTTACCAGCCAGAGGATTAATATACTTTATAACAACTTAAAATGACTCTTCACTTGCCTTGTCACTACGTAGTTTCCGATCAATAGCAACCAGACACTTAGGCAACACCACTCATTTGGGTGCAATAGGGGGTACTATGGCACCCAACCAGCGAAATGGTAGTAATATGTGTCCATATTGCCACACAAAAATTATGTTGCGATATTTTTTTTTTGGTTGCAAAATGATGGCGCTGTTGCACCCATTTTAAGGATTTCTGTGGCAATTGGTGGAAAGTATTGCAACAACAATTTTATGTTGCATTAGCATGTCATGCATTGCAAATAAAATGAACTATGGCATCCATATTAGTGTTGGTTGCTTATGAATGGCCGTATCACAACCACTTATTTGGGTTGCAATATTGTTTTGCACCTCGTGGCAATAGTTTTGTGGCTATTGCATCCTTTGTTGCCACAAGATGCAATAACATGTATGTATTGCCACCATTTGGTATGGTTGTAATACTACCCAAATGGCATTGCAACTTTAACACACCTATTGCAATGAACTTTTACTTGGTTGCACTTAAATCTGTATATTGCCACGCTTTCTGTTCAAACAGGTGGGCTTCCAATTTGCTGTTGCCGGCCCTTTCCATTTATTATTGCCTATTTGTTATTGATGACTTTTTAGTTTGTAGTCATTTAGTATTCCAAAGTTTCTATTCGAAATTCTCAAACTTTGAAATTGAAATTTCAAATTATTCAAACTTCACAAGATCCCATGAACAACGATCGATTGCATATACTCAGCGCCAAAGTAATCGAGTATTGAGCTGCGATGGCAACCCTGTCACGACCAAGTTCTAGGTGCTGGCCAATTGAGATGAGTATTGAACTGAACTCCAAAGAGTCATTTTCTCAATTCTAATTACGATAAATTGACAAGTATTGAACGCAAAGGTGAAGTTCTTTCGTATTCTACATCACATGGTCTCGCAATACCCGCGGTCGTTGTAAGTTCGAAACTAAACAAATTGAAAAAACATTTATATTTCAACCGAGCAAAGCAAGCTATTGTGAATTCAGAGATGCGGAAAACTCTGAACAAATTCAAACAACAATCGCCTTCTCTAAAGCTGGAGAAAAAATAGAAGGTAAGACGTTTTTGGTGGGTGCTCCTAATTATCATCAGGATGGGCCGGCAACTTCCAGCAGAGGTGATCACTTCACATGACAATGCCAGTATTTTGCCGCGCGCCCTTTCATATTACGGGGCTTTGCGGTTTCATATTGGCGCGGGATCTGGCGGTTTTTTGGTAACCGATCGTCGTGTCTATTCGAGATATATATATACCGGTTAATGGAAAGATATCCACACGCCGGTTTCCCGACGCCTCGACATTGAGGGAGTTAGAGAAGGTTAGGAGCCTTTCACATTTGCGTGGATCATCGGAGTTAGAAGGTGATCACTATGGCGTCGTCAAGTAATCCATGTGATCAGCGCCGCCACGATAACCCCGAAGAGGCGGGCGATTCGGCTGGACGTAGCCTCCGTCAAAGAGGCCATGCAATGAAGAACTTCGCCGTGCACCGGGGACGAGTGGGTGTTCTTCTACCCGTCTCGACGCTGGGATCCTACCAAGTACTACTCTATCCACACGACGGTGACGATCGAGGAGGCCGCCGTCCAACGTGTCATATTGAGATTCGTCAACGGTTTGCCGGCGGCGGCCCTTGGTGGTTGGACTGGATAGTGAGTGGAGAAGCATCATCCGAACAAGATCGGCGATGACATCTATAGGATCGTCTTGGCAAGCGTCGTGTGGGCAATCGCCGTCTGGCGTATCAAGTTCATCGGCCGGCGGTGATCTTCCAAATGTTCTCAAGCGCTTTTCCTTTGGAGGGGCATATATTCCTTTGGAGCGCACATCTCAAAGCGATGGCGGAGGATTGCGTCGCGGGTCTCTAATCCACAAGATCTGCAATTGATTGTTCGTGAGATCCCGAAGACAGCCAGTCTTGCCCGTCCAGAGAGAGGGCTTCATTTGGCTGAAGATTGCGGACGCTGTTGCGGGGATTCGTTGCAAGGAAAAGAAGAAGGATGACCCCATGCATAAACCGTGGGGCCAAGCTAACTGGATTATGACCGGATGACATACGCTGCAACGACGCTTTTCTCGTATGAGATAGCTCGTAGCCTCCAAGAGAAGCATGGATATAGGTTCCGCACTAGTCGGTACTACTTGGATACACGGGGTAGTGTATCGCCACGTCCGCAATGTCGGGGTTGTGGAGGATGAGGATGAGTGGATCGCCTAGCATCTTTGGCGTAGTAAGTTTCGATCGAGTATACTTTATATTTATATGTAATGTCGTTAATAGGTTTTGGTCTATCTTTGGATTTGTCGCACTATTTGTGAATACAAGTTAATATGTAATGTCGTTAATATTGCAACTCTACCTCGGGTCTTATGTAAATACAAGTTTTATTACATCGATGCATGTCGATATAAATTCAACCTTTTATATAGCATGGTGGGAAAAAATCAATGGAAATGGGGTTACCCGAGTGGAAAAAAAATATATACTCCACCGCCAGATTAGATAAGCAATACTGCATTTAGGTTCTAACATTTATATTTCATTTGAGCAAAGCAAGCTATTGTGAATTCAGAGATGCGGCAAAACTCGAACAAATTGTGAGAGTGTTAGGCATTACATCGAGAAAAGCAAAAGGAAAAAACTAGTTTTCATGGTGACATTTTGCTTCACCACCTAAAACTTGACTCGTCCACGGCAAGAACTGTTGGGCAATTTGGAGTATTAGGCCATTTACATTGAGTATTAGGCTATTTGTTGGGCAATTTGGAAATGTAGAAACCGAGCAGTTTTTGACAAAAAGTTAATGAATAATCCAATTGCAATTTTGTTGGGCAGATAGACACCTACTCTTGCAAGGCTCGGTGGTGCTCAAGATGACCCTCGGGAAGAAGAAGAATGAGGAAAGGGGTGCATCGGAGGTGTGCTCAAGATCGACGAGAGTCCGCTGAAGCCCTATCTTAGTTGTCTTCTATCCGTTTTGTCTCTCGTCGGTTTAGTTTCAGGTTTCGGTCCTTTGGTAGGCTACGAAGGTAGCGGTGTATTTTGTTTCATGTCGGGACGGTTGAAGTGTCGGTTCGTTAGCCGATCGTGTTGATCGAGCAATCATGCGATGGGTTGTTTCAAACTTTTGGGTCGATTAGTCCCTGCAGGTTCTTGTCTTTTGTCGGGAATGATGAGGATAGTTTACAAGGTTATCGGTTGGGTTAAGTTTTCTCAAACAATCTATACTCTTGAAAAAAATACTCCAAAGCGCCAGATTAGATAAGCATCTTTGCATTTAGGTTCTAACATCCATCACCAAGTGAGGCTTAAGTTCATACATCCATCACCAACCACTTCCAAGATCCTAAACTACTACATAACAAGCACCAAAGATATATTGTTCGAAAAGCAAACCAAGACCTAGTTCCCGAGACGGTGGAACAAAAGAGTTGGGGGGCCTGTTAACCCATCTGAACTCAAACAAAGTCTCATCGACAACCATTCAAAAGAACTGACCAACTAACAGACCGCCAACGATACATTACATCAAAAGATCAATCTTTGAAACTAGGAACAGATCCATCGATCGGACTAAAAACCTGTTCTCCTCTCCATCTTAAACCGTCTTCGCTGCCTCCGGTTGTCGGTCTTGTTCAGTTCTCATCACTACATTCTAGAAAACCCGTCCAGTTCCTCCCAAATTTCATCACGCAGCCTCTTCATCCTAGCATCAAGATACTTGTCAAACTTACGCTTGATGTAGGTCATGTAGTCACGGATATCAAATGCAGGCTTCTTCTACGAGAACTTGACATCATCGGTTTCAGCAGATCCATCGACTCAAGAATCATCATCACTTGATGTTTCATAGACTTTTGTTAACATAGAACATAGGATATTAGTGAACATACAATACCAAACTTCAAAAATTAAAGATCGGGGGTAATGGTTACAGGTTTCTTGTGAATCTTAGATATTTGAAGACAGGATTCTATTAGTACTTGTAAAAAAATTGCAATCTAAATCCCCTATGTGGCATGACTTGCTAAAAAGTCGAGATATATATCACTTGTGTCTCCTTCAGCTAATGGTAAGTAGATGATTGGAGGACACAGTGGATAAATCTTGTGTTTCTCTGGTGCTGAATATTCAGTTAAGACACCATGACAATACTAAACTTCAGAAATTAAAGTTCAGGGAATGGTTACAGGTTTCTAGTTATTGATATTTTCAAAGTATAGTTAAAATTAGTTACCAAGCCGGAATAAGTTTTAGAATTTTTATTTCTGGAAACATCCTGTTCATTCAGAAATTAAATAAACCTGAGCACCACAAAGTGAGGATGCTTTGTAATGCACCATAACTCAAAAGGTGATCATATTTCACAAACATTTAGGAATCACTAAACACTATCTTGTGATTGTACAAATAATCATAACAAATAATCATCACTAGGAATCTATATATCAGTATGCAAGTAATCATCACTAGGAATCATATATATCAATAATGCAAGTCTGGTTCATCAACTAACCATCAGTAGGAATCATATATATCAGCAATGAAATCTCACCTTCTGCTTCATGGCCTTTGTCGAGGAAGGCCCTTTGGCCTCGTTGCCGGCGGGGGTCGACTTCTTCTTGGCCGCGGCAGAGGCTGCCCGGCTCCCCTTGTCGGGCGGCGACCGGCCGCAGGGTCTTCTTGGCCGCGGATGCACGAAGCGCTCAGTCGCCGCCGCCGCCGCCAACACCGCGGGCCATGGATGCGGTTGCCTTTGTCTTTCCGCCCGAGGGTTTTTTGAAATGGGGATTGTGGAGCGAGATGGGGAGATGAGGGGAAAGAAAAAGAGAGATTAGATGGGGAGACGAGGGGAAAGGGAATTAGATGGGGAGATGACCAAAAAAATTGCCGATCTGTCAATTTTAATTTTGATTTTTAATTTGTTATTATCCCTATGTTATTGCACTTATTTTTAATTTTACCATATTTTTAATTGGTTTTCCCTATTTACCATAAAATGAACCTTATTATTCCATTTATCTTTCTATATTTGCTATTTCCTATTTGGCCATATTTTGAGAACAAAACTTGATTATGAGAAAGTGCCGATTCACAGTAGCTCATCACATCCAAAACATTTAGCAAAAATGAACAACAGCAAAGAAATCTTCATAAGCTTAATCGCATATAGATTACTACACAAGGCATATATATGCCGCCAGATGAGACTAGAGTTCCAGGTGCTATCATCAAGTTCTTAGCTAGGTCACTAATATATATTTACATTACCAACCAACCAACCATCAACCATCAGGTGCCATCATCAAGTTTTCAGCTACTAATTTAGTTGAGGTTACAATCTAGCTACCACCAGATTGTAACCTAGGTACATCAAAAATACATCAAGTCCCATTCACAAGGCTACTGCTAGGTCCATCCATTAGTCCGCCAGGTCCTACTCCTACTTCTTGAGGTCCTACTCCCGCTTCTTGAGGTCCTCGAGCTCCTCCTTCATCAACGAGATGACAAGTTCCTTACATGCCCGACTCCTTTTCCATCTCCACAATCTTAACTCCATTCCGCATGACCTTCGCCCGAGGTAATTCATCTTCTTCCTCGCCTTACGCTCCATCTTCATGATCTTCTCAAGCAAAGACAAGTCTACACATTTTAATCAACAAAAATAGTCGGTGAATAGCAAAGATATCTATGTATGATTCAATCAAGTATACATTTGACACATTGGGTTAAACATAAACAAAGAAAATAGATAAGGATAAACATGACAAGAGTCAATTGAGAAGCGAGGACTTAACATAGACAATAAACACATTAACAGAGCACAATTATCAAGATTGTTGTGAAATTTGCAAAATCTATCAAACATGCATTTAATAAGTTATTAGGTAATAAAGTTTGATGAATCAGTATCACGAGAGTCAAGACTAGATCATTGCTTTGACATTCTAAGGTTATGGCAGATATGAGGCCACCATTCTAAGTTGTGTCACTCCACTTGTATAACGTAAATACATTGAAATTTTGAATTGAAGCTAAGAAGGTCCACCTATTTTAATGGAAAATTGTTTCTTTAATCAAAAAAATGAAGAGGTTACAAGGCATATCTACATTCATAAGAGACATGCATGGTGTATTTGCTAATAACAGGCACATCCTGTCCAAGATTGAACATGATGCCACAAAGCGGTTGTGCCACAAGCATATATGAAGCAAAATAGAAGTGGCGTATGACATAGAAGCGCGTGGTAAATTCCAGTTTTGGGATGATTCAATAATTGTATCATTCATCAAGGGTGGTTCAACAATATGATCTCAATGCAACCATGATAGTAGACAAATTTGGTTCTTGCATTGATTCACCAATGTGGGCTGATTTACTAAAGATCAAAAAGAAATTTACTTACATGGTAGAGATATCATTAGTAGAAAAGCTGACCTTACCAGATTTTTGGTTGGACTCATGGTTATACAATAAGCCTATTTGTGCTATTTTTCCTATTTTGTTTAGCTTGACTCGAAAAAAAAAAATGTCACAAAGATCGAAGTTAGAAATGGTTTGCAAATTACTTTTAGGAGATGGTTACATCATGAGTTGAATTGTGACTAAAAAAAAAAAAAAACAACCGCATTTCAAAAAAAAAAAAAAAATACCCCACCTAAGAAAACCCCAATCTCACCTCGCCAATGTGGTCCTCCAAATGAGTTGGAGTTGGAGAGTGTGGCGACACAGCGGGCCGGGCGACGGCGGCGCTCCCCATCCGACGAAGCTGGCTTGGTGGGGATAACTTCTTCCCACGCGCCACCGCCGACGTGCTAGTTTGCGATGCCCGGCGATAACGCTGCCACGCGGGTACGGCGACCCCCGACCATGCACGATTTGCCGACCGCCCGCGTCCCCTCGATGAAGCCCTCGCCGAGGTCGAGGGGCCGCCCACGACGCCGCGCCCCTTGCGGACCTTCATCACCTTCACTTGTTCGAGAACTTGCCATGCGAGTCGCGCTCCCCGAGGCTCGCGCGCGCACACCGACCGGGTGGGGAATCTTCAACCCCGCCTTAGTCATGGCTGCAATGGGGCGGAGGCGTCGGCGGGAAAAACCCCCGTTGAGGTAGGTGGAAGCGGATGAGTGAAGGGGGATGAGATGTGGATGCGGCCGAGTAAACGAGGTGGGTTCAGGAGGGGATTTATAGGTCATTTCCGATATAACTCGTTAAATAAAATCGTTCACGCTAACAATAGAAAAACGCATGGTTAGCATAATGGTAAGACTCCATTGGTTTTTAAGATGAGGTGCTAGGTTCGAATCCTAGGTGCCATTTGTTTTTCTTATTCCAACATTTCTTTTTTGCTTCCTTCCTTTTTAAAATACATTAATGAAGGTAACAAAATCTAAAAATTTGGTGGGACAACTCCTTTTGTTGTAGCTTGTTGACAAAAAAATTGAAGTCGATTCAAAGAAAGTGTTGCTACACATCCTCACAATGGCTCACATTTCTCACACATGTTCTAGTCACTAGGTGAGAGATGCCCATGGTAGTGTGAAATGTGTAGTACCACTTTCTTGAAATCATCTCAACACTTTTTTGGGGTGTCTATGGAAGCAAACTATGGGGTTATAGTGCTTTTTTGCAATTTTTTTAGCTTTATTTTGGTATTTAAACATTTTTCTTGAGTAAATCAACAAATAATCACAAAGTAATAGGTAAACTTGTTCGAAAATTACACAAATGCACATAGCATCATAGTTTGCTCCATGAAAACCCCCAAAAACTTTGAGATGATTCAAAGAAAGTGGAACTATACATCCCACACAAGCTTCAACATCTGTCACCTAGTGACTAGGACATGCGTTAGAGATGTGTGCCTTAGAGAGGATGCACATCACGACTTTTCTCTGAATCAATTTAAATTTTTTTGTCAACATACACCTAAAAAAAGAATGTGTCCATGCAAGTTTTTAGATTTTTTAGCTTTATTTTGGTATTTTAACATTTTTCTTGAGTAATGGGGTGGAGAATCACAAGTAATAGGTAAACTTGTTCTGAAAATTACACAAATGCACATAACATCACAGTTTGGCTCCATGAATACCCCAAAAAGGTTTGAGATGATTCAGAGAAAGTGTGTAATTATGCCAAGGAAGGGGCTATGTGCCACTAGATATTAAAAACATGACATGCAAACAGATTCATAATTGCAAAAGCTAACTTCATATATATATAACCAGATGAGACTTAATTGTTCTCCTTCCACCACGCACAACCATATTTATAACTTACAAGCACAATCGAACAGGAGATAATTATAGATAGAGTCCAGCTTGGACACCTCGTCCACCAAGTTCTAGGGAGATACTCCTCTTCAACTCCTCAATCTCTCGCCTTCAACTCCGCCTTCAACTTCGAATGATCTTGTCATTCTTGTTGTCCGTACCTTGCGGGGAGGAGGACATTGATTCTAGTGGTGACGTCGGACAATTCCAGCTTGGTCAGCCTGTCAGACATCTCTTCATTCTTTTGGGACACCTCGTGCAGCTCAGCCACCTTCACCGACAATTCTTCCTTCAGCTTCTGCACCTCAGTTTTGGCATAAGTGCAGTGAATGCAACTCTGCAGAAATATATAAATGATTAAACACATACCCAAAATTACTAAGAGTGCAACTTGGTAAATGTAGTGGCAGAATGTTCAAATATAAGTTCTTTTGATCATATACTTGAAATAGACACATACCAGAAATGTTCAAATATAAGTTGCTAACTCAGTGTCACTTGCATCCAAACAACATATGGAAAAAATAAATGCATGTGTCTGCAATTTGTTTTCTAATCACTGCACTCTGTGACATTGGTCCACTGATTTAATCGTGATACTCTAATCCTATGCGGTTGCGAAACATTGATCTTTACTTTTTTTATGGTCATTTGAAGGCTAGTATTAGAGTATAGATGAATATATGGTGACGACCTTCTGTTGCAGAATGGTTTTTGTATGCAGGAAAACTATTTTGGTCCTTCAAAGAATTTTTTAATTTAATATAAATTGTTGCTGAACGAATACTTTGGTAGGTGGTTGCAAGAGTGAGAGGCATGGGAACACGCGCCAATAACCGCACGTTTAGTAGGGGGTTTTTTGATTGTGGGCGGGGGTATTTTCGAGAATAGCCCACTTCCCGAGTAGTTTTCCATCTTCTTCCTCTATATATTTGACCAAGGAACCGCGCCGCACTTCGCCCACTCTTTGCATTTTATTTTGATCGATCATTCTTGATCTCACCAAGCAACCGCATACATGGAAGACAAAGGCAAGCGAAGTAGGAGGACGGGCGCGCGCGACGTGATGTCAAGAAGCGCCGGGGAGATGAGTATATTTCGAACCTGTTTAATCTGTATCTACTCCTCCTTGCGGATGGTTTGTTTGTCGTTTCTGATGTAGTGCAAGTGTTTTGTGATCCTGTTTTGGATGCTGGATGTTTGAATGTAAAATGGGTCGTTATCTTTGGATCTTTGGATGATCTACACATGTTGTCTATTTCCGCTCTCGATAATGGAAATGGGGTTAACCCGGTTGGGGGAAAAAATCTACTCGTCCTACTTTAATCTGTAACCTTGACATGAATTTCTCTGTTTGCTGTGAAGGTCTTCTGGATCCAGTGACGATGATGTCTACCTGGATCCAGTGAAGATGAAGGAGGCGCTGCAAGAGGAGCGTGCGGACCACAAGTACACCAGGCATCATCTTGACCAGAAGACTGATCAAGCCTGGCTTGGCGAGTCCCCGCAACAAGTATGTTACCCATGACTTTGCTACGAACACTATGTTTCAATCTTCTTGCAGTTACACATGCTTTATTTATTTGTACAATTTTGTATGATTTTGAGAAATTGTGTGTAGATGGATAATTGTAATTTCCAGGATGTGAATGACACATAGGAATGAGCTAGAGATTTTTTCATGGATATATGGTATTTTTTTACTTGCATGACTGATTTGTTTTTTCTTATGATTATCTGCTGAAATTATTCAGGGACAGCCGGACGTCTAGCACAACTCCTTGAAGCCGCGGACGCATTCGTGAAAGCGAAACATCGTCCACGTGGAGCGCTCAACCGGAAGGCGAGGATCAAGCGTGCTTTTCGCCGTTTGGTTGAGGCTGTCAAGGAGACTAAGGAGTCCGAGTAGATTTGATCTATGTCATATGTATCTTTTTTTGTTTCATGCTTTGTAATTTGGGATGTGTAACAATTGCCGGTCGGTCGGTTAGTTGTCGACTATTGGTTGTTACATTGGCGTGCTTGTTTAATTAAAATGTGAACAACCACAAACAAAATGTGACAACAAGTTTCCACACGAAACAAAATACATCGCTATACCGATCACTAAATTGCATTCAAAGAAATTCATTCAATTAAATTTGTACTATACCGATCACTAAGAACTTGCTATTGGTTCTACGTGCATCGTGAGTTCATGCATGATCAAACACAAGCAAGGTGCCTAGCACCAAAGAACCCTACAGTAAACTCAAAAAACCCCACCCAATAAACCCTAGCCTCACCTGGGGGTTGTGCGCCGAGGTCGGCGAAGCGGCGACGAGGTCGAAGTTGATGGCCCTCCCGAGCGAAGCACCATTGCGTGCAAGCTAGCGGCGGGGAGCCATGGCGAGCCGAGCCCCCATCTCAAACCCCGTGGGACATCCGAATGTGGATGCCGCCGCGGCGGCCGGCCGCCCGATGCCGCCCCCGGAAGGACCAGCCCGGGAGGAGGAGGCGCCGGTGCTGGCGGCAACCGGTGGAGCCACCTCGTCGTCGTTGTCGCTGTCACGGACCCACCTCCCGGTCTTCTTGTCGCGCTTCTGGTTGCTAGCGCGTGCGGACTGGGCAGGATTCTTCATCTCCATGAGGCCGGCGGCGGCATCCTCTGCGCGCGGAGGAAGGCGTGGCGGCGGTTGTAGCGGCGGTGGTGGAGGAGTCGGAGCCTGGGAAAGGAGAAATGAAATGAGGCCCGATTTGGATCGACGTTTTTAGTTTTCTAACATTTATGTTTTTTTTTCCTTTCCCTATTTTTTTTTGCCACTTTTTGTGTGTGACCATGGCATTGTAATTTATATTTGTTTTTGTCAACATGTGTCCATCACCACTTTCTCTGAATTAGATCAAATTACATGGTACACCAAAAGGGGGTGTCCTTGCAATTTTTTTAGATATTTTTAAACTACATTTGGGTATTTTGACATTTTTTTTAAACAAATCAACAGATAATAACAATAATATGTACACTTGGTCTAAAAATTGCACAAATGCACACAACATCATAGGTTGGCTACATAGACACCCCAAAAAAGTTTGAGATGATTCGGAGAAAGTGTTACTACACATCTCACACTAGCTTGAGCATCTCTCACTTAGTGACTAGAACAGGTGTGAGAGATGTGGGCCATTGTGGGGATGTGCAAGCAACACTTTCTCAGAATGGACTCAAATTTTTTTTGTCCACATTCCACATCAAAAGTAGGTGTGCAAGAAAATTTTTAGATTTTTTTGCCTTGATTTTGGTATTTTAACATTTTTCTTGACTAAATCAACAAATAATCACAATAATAGGTAAACTTGGTCTAAAAATAGCACAAATGCACACAACACCATAGTTTGGTTCCCTAGAGACCCCAAAAAGTTTGAGATGATTCGGAGAAAGTGTTACTATACATCTCACACTAGCTTGAGCATCTCTCACTTAGTGACTAGAACATGTGTGAGAGATGTGGGCCATTGTGGGGATGTGCGGCAATACTTTCTCAGAATGGACTCAAATTTTTTTTTGTCAACATGGTTCACCAAAAGGAGGTGTCCTTGCAAAATTTTAAATTTTTAACCTACATTTGGGTATTTTAACATTTTTCTTGACTAAATCAAGAAATAATCACAATAATAGGTGAACTTGGTCTAAAAATTGCACAAATGCACACAGCACCATAGTTTGGTTCCCTAGAGACCCCAAAAAAGTTTGAGATGATTAGGAGAAAGTGTTACTACACATCTCACACTAGCTTGAGCATCTCTCACTTAGTGACTAGAACATGTGTGAGAGATGTGGGCCATTGTGGGGATGTGCAAACAACACTTTCTCAGAATGGATTCAAATTTTTTTGTCCACGTTCTACACCAAAAGGAGGTGACCATGCAAAATTTTAGATTTTTTTTTACCTTGATTTTGGTATTTTAACATTTTTTCTTGACTAAATCAACAAATAATCACCAAAATAGGTAACCGACGCCGCCTACCCTAATCTATCGTCCCGCCTCCCCTAATCCTCTTCACGTTCGCCGCCGCCTCCCCTGAATCGCAGCCGCCGACCCGCCCGCCGCAACCGACCTCGCCCGGCTCGAGAAGATGGTGAAGGACGAAGCCCGGTCCGGCCGGCGTCGAGGGGGCGCCTCCGCGGCAGTCTCGGTGCATCCATCGGCATAGGGGGTAGCGATGACGCGGGGCCGTTGAAGTAGTACAAGGCTCTCCCAGGCTCCCCTGTTGCCGCTCCCAAGACCTCGTCGGTGACCCACGTGAGAATCCGCCGCCCCCAACTCCTTGTTCATACAATGACTGTTCATACTTTTGTAAGACTTTTGTATAGTTTATGCTTAGCCCTATTCATACATTCACCGTGGGATTTAGAGGTGGCAAAAATTAGGTAGGTAGATCTATTTTAGAGGCTAATACATCTATTTAGAGTTCAATATGCTTTCATGCTTTGATTTTTTTTCCACACGGATTACTCCATTTCCATTTATGCAAAATGTAAATATAGAAATGTTGGGATAACATTAGAAGATTTTGGGTCACTGAGACCAATTTCTTTTAATCAAGTTCTCCTTAGTGAGCACAACATCATAAGTCATTTGCCATAGGAAAATTTTAATAGGTAATTTTACTTGTCCGGATGTTTTTATGATATGAAACTAGAATTAGAAATGGTCAAGGCCTCATAAACGATTTGATGTAAATTTAGACTTCTTAGACAAATTCCAAAACACGTAATCGGGAGAATCATTGAAACAGAAAACATGCATGTCACTTTTAATGTTATCCCAATTTTCCTTTAAACTCCCATATAGCCATCTCCTAAAAGTCACGGTGGTTCCATTCCTTACATCTAAAACTGTGATATTATTGTTTTCAGTTAAATAGCACGAATCAAAGCATAAAAACATATCTCAAGAATTTCGAGTATCATCCATTTGGTAGTCTCGAGTAGGACTTAATGTCCAAGAATGTTTACTTTTCTGTTATGTAGTGTTAAGTGAGCCTGTGAATTTGAGTTCTTGAGAGATATTGAGAAGTGTATGGACAGGTGTGTGACCTACCGGGAACTTAAACCTGCATTTTTGAAAGAATGCTTTCTCTGCTACACTTTTTCTCGTTATGCTTACAAAAAATTATTGTTCAACTTTCTCAACATTTCACTATTTCAGGAATGTATCTGCCGCAAATGTAACCATCGATGCGAGAACAGGATGATGGAGCATGTTTGGAAGCACAACCACGTAATCATGCATGTGGAGGCCGCTGCGCCATTGTGCTAAGGATATTAAATATTTGCAGAATTTTGTGGGCGATCGGGATGCAAAGATGGTTAGGAGGGTGGAATCTCTTGAGTTGCGGATGGAGTCGACAAAGCTTGATCAGAAAGAGCTGCAGGAGGAACCGAAGAAGACAAATGAATCCATCGAAAAGTATGCCATCAAAGCCGCTCTCACTGAAATTTTTTTTCAAGGAGAAGGACAAGATCATCTCAAGTTTGAAGCAGAGCCGGAGGAAGTGAAGAAGAAGCTGGACACTCGCTGAACACTCGCCAAACACGCTTGATGCCCAACCTATCTATAGATATATGTATTTAGGAGTTATAAATGTAATTGAGAACAATTAGCACTAAAGTTTGGTTTGGTGGCATCTGTGATGCCGAGATATTTTCGTACTACGTCCGCCCTCGGGTTGTGATCCCGTGAGCTTAAGTAATATATTTTAGATTTTTTTACCTTGATTTTGGTCTTTTAACTGAATGTTTGCAATGTGTAGTTCCACCATGAAGTCATTAGAATAAAAATATCACCGCCACGATCACACAACAAAAAGTCCAAAAAAAAAAGGTAAATAAAATAGTATTCCAATCGTAATGGAGCCATAATGCTTATGTAATGAGAATTATGTCTTGTGTCATAACTTAGGATATGGCTTTTGTTCCAGAATGCTTATCTAATCTGCCTTGTCTCATAGCAGCCTTGATGTTTTGGTTTGTTTCCAAAGTGATGTATTGCTTATCTAATCGAATTTCTTGCAAAAATCGCGATCCGATTTGGCAGTTCAAGAGACTATTCGAGATCTTGCCGCCACCCAAAAAAAAAAAAAAAAAAAAAATTAAAACTTCCCAAATTTGAAAGTGTCCATATTACCACCTAAAACAAAATATAAGTACTAATCTAATGCAAACATCTAAATAGCACAATGGTAACACTCTCTAAGGTTGAGTCGTAGGTGCCAAGTTCAAACCCCTAAGGATCTTAATTGTTTTGGTATAATCAACATTTATGTTCTTTTTTTTTTCTTTCTTTTTTTCTCTATTTTATTTTTTTTTTTTTTAACTTTTTGTGTGTGATCATGGCATATTTTGTCTCCCAAAAACACAACAAAAGAGTTTGAGATGATTTGGAGAAAGTGGTACTACACATCTCGCACTATCATGAGCATCTCTCATCTAGTGACTAGAACATGTGTGAGAGATGTAGGCCATTGTGAGGATGTGTAGCAACACTTTCTTAGAATAGACTCAATTTTTTTTTTTTCAACATGCTACACCAAAAGGAGGTGTCAATGCAAAGTTTTAGATTTTTTAGATTTATTTTGGTATTTTATCATTTTTTCTTGACTAAATCAACAAATAATCACAATAATAGGCAAACTTGGTCTAAAAATTGCACAAATGCACACAACATCATAGGTTGGCTCTATAGATACCCCAAAAAAGTTTGAGATGATTTCAGGAAAGTGGTACTATACATCTCACACTATCATGAGCATCTCTCACCTAGTGACTAGAACATGTGTGAGAGATGTAAGCCATTGTGAGGATATGTAACAACACTTTCTTAGAATGGACTCAATTTTTTTTCAACATGCTACACCAAAAAGGAGGTGTCAATGCAAAGTTTTAGATTTTTTTTAGCTTTATTTTGGTATTTTATCATTTTTTCTTGACTAAATCAACAAATAATCACAATAATTGGCAAACTTGGTCTAAAAAATTTCACAAATACACACAACATCATAGGTTGGCTCTATAGACACCCCAAAAAGTTTGAGATGATTTTGAGAAAGTGGTACTACACATCTCACACTATCATGAGCATCTCTCACCTAGTTACTAGAACATGTGTGAGAGATGTAGGCCATTGTGAGGATATGCAACAACACTTTTCAGAATCGACTCATTTTTTCAACATGCTACACTAAAAGGAGGTGTCAATGAAAAGTTTTAGATTTTTTTTTACCTTTATTTTGGTATTTTAACATTTTTCTTGAGTAAATTAACAAATAAATAATAATCACCAAAATAGGTAAAGTTGGCCTTTTTTTTTTTTTTTTATTTTTATTTTGACAAAACCCGGCCTGCGCAAGTTCCCCTCAAAATCCCTCTTCACATTCCGCCGCCTACCCTAATCCCTCTTCACATTCCGCCGCCAAGCAGCTCGCCGACCGGCCAAGAACCGACCTCGCCGACTCTCAGAAGATGGTGAAGGACCAAGCCCAGCCACGGCGACGTGGGTTGCGTGTCCAACGGCATAGGGGGCAGCGACGACGCCGGGCCGTCGTGGAAGAAGTTGAAGGCTCTCCTAGGCTCCCCGCCGCCGCCCATCCCCGCCGCTCCCAAGACCTCGTCGGTGACCCACGTGAGAATCCACCGCCCCCACACCTTGTTCATATAATGATGCTCATACTTTTGCAAGATTTTTTTGATAGTATATGCTTAGCCCTATTCATACATTCTTTGTGGGATTTAGAGGTGGTAAAATTAGGTAGGTAGATCTATTTTAGAGGTCGATACATCTATTTAGAGGTTATATGGCTAATGGAAATAAGGTTGTAATTGGATGTGGAGTATTGATTCTAGAGTCAAGTCTCAATGCTTATTAGCAAGACACGTATTGTATCTCTTGTATGTCTCATCTTTGATCGATCATATATGTTTAGTTCCTCAAGTCCGATTGTTTATTGTTTTGAGAAGATGCAAATGCAAATGTTATGAATCATGGATATAGCAAGTAGTAATGACGCTTGAGCATGTATTTTCTATTTTATTCTTTACTAGAAGCATATATCATCTTTTGGTGCATGGACAAAGTGTCACGGTGTTAGCATAGCGTGACAAAGGTTATTTACATGGGCATATTATTTTCTTTTAAGATGTTGATATGGATACATGTATTGAAAGAATTTTGAAAGAATGCTTTTCGTTACACTTTCGTTATGCTTACAAATAATTATTGTTCAACTTTATGAACATTTCACTATTTAGTTGGATCGATTTTACCTTTCAAATGATCCATCGCCTTCATGTATTTTAGGGAATGTATGTGCTACAAATGAGAACTATCAATGCGAGAACAGGATGATGGAGCGTGCATTTGAAACTCAACAAAAGAATCATTCATCCGGAGGGCGAATGCGCCGCCGGATGCCCCGAATATGCGCTAAGGATATTGAACTTGTGCGTAACGTGTTGACCAATCGGGATGCGAGAGATGGTTAGGAATATGGTGGAATCTCATGAGGTCCAAGTGCGTCGGCGCAGCCTTGCTCTAAAAAAAGAGCAGTAGGAGGAACCGAAGATGGCAAATGAATTCCTCAAAAAGTTAGCTGAAATTTGTTTCAAGAAGGACAAGCTCATCTCGATTTGAAGGAGGAGCTGGAGGAAGTGAAGAAGAAGTTGAACTAGGGGCCAAAGAACCGCTTGATACCCAACCTATCTATAGATATATGTATATAGGAGTTATAAATGTAATTGAGAACAATTAGCAAAAGTTTATGCAGTTGCATCCGGAACACATAGGGATGCCACATGCAGATATTTTGGTACTACAGTCTGCCCTGGGTTGTGATCCCAGGAGCTTAAGTAATATATTTTAGATTTTTTTACCTTGATTTTGGTCTTTTAACATGTTCTCAATGTTAGTGAGACATGTATATATAGTTGAATGTTTGGAATGTGTAGTTCCACCATGAAGTCATTAGAATAATATCACTACCATGATCACAATAAAAAGTCCAAAAAAAAAAATAAATAAAAATAGAATTAGCAAAAAGAAGACAAAAATAGTAAATCAAAAAAATTTGCCTCAAACAAGTTTCGAACCTGAGAGCTAAGGAAGAAACTGAGGGAGTGGTACCACTGTGCTAGTGAGAAGTTTTTGATGTGTTCTGAGATCTAGTGTCTTTAAACATATTCTGAGGCCGCTCCCATCTTCTTCCATACATATAGAATCCACGGTCATCACTAATCCCACCCCATCCCCAAACCGCCGCATTTTATTTCCATCCAACCGTCGCCCGGTTTCCGCCCGCCGCCACCGCTTGCAACACCACCTCGGCCCCTTCCGCCATGTAATGGCGGCGCGGCAAGATGCCTAAGTCGGAGGCAAAGAACCCCGACCGGGTCCGTGCAGGCTGCGCGGTGACCGCCGGGGGGCCGGCGGGTGGACCCGGCGACCCCGATGGCGTGGTGGTTATCGGGACTACAACCCCTTGGCAGGGGCCGGCTCTAGCTCACGGCGTGAAGGGGGCCTCGTCGGCAAGGGCTCGCGACCTGAGGCGGCTACGGCGTTCACGACATGCCAGCCGGGCTTCGAGTCGGTCGGTCCCCGCCGCCGCGCCCGCGGCGCCTCCACCTCGAGGGTCTTTGCGTTCAAGCGGGAAGGCCGCCGCCGCCTCCTCATCCCTCTCGCCAGTCGCATTCCTCTCATAGCTCACTTTAGATACATATCCAGATTAGAGTGGGGTTTTCTCAGTTCATTTGGGGTTTTCTTTTTTTTGGATTATGCAATCTAGATTGAAAATGTAGCATCCACAGCATGAAGTGCCACATCTTTCCAGCTTCGAATTCCCTCATGACGCATTGTGGGGTTTTTCTATAGATTAATCATCAACCATAAGAATATTTTGATTTTTGGAGGGATCTTGCTCTTCCATATCCTTTTATGATATGTGCCATTGTCATTGGCAATCCATAAGATCATAGGTAGATTTAATGAGAAAATCTTTTGTTTTTGCCAAATGTCCGGATGATTGATCTCCGGATGATTGAGTCCTTAAAATCGAACATCTTTTGTTTTTCAAATTTTGCAATGTAGATTGAAAATGTAGCATCCATATATAAAAGAAGTTTGTGTGCTATGCATTTCGGCCATTGGATTGTCTTGTTTTGTTGGCACTTGACCCATTCGGTTTGACTAGCTGTCATTGACACATTATGTTTAATCCGGATAGTATTGGCACTTTAGGTTTTAGAAATTAATCCTGTGAGTCAAGTTTTGAATGTCTGAGCTCAAGCTTGGATGCTCCATTTTTTTTTTTTTGACTATTAGACATTGACTCATTGATGTGGATTTTTTTTTTATGGTCTTGGCCCATTGATGCTAACTGCTACTATGCAAATGAAGATCTCGTATGAAAGAACTATCTGTGATATGAACTCTATGTAATAGCTTCTATTAAAACAAATTTTCGTTCAAATTAATAATTTATGTTCCTCCGGTCATATTGCAGCCTTGCTTCTCCCATGGCCGCAAGTATGTCGACGGTGAGGTCAAGAAGCTCAAGAGAGCTTATGGAGATGGTGGAGCCCCGAAGGAGCGGGCTTTGGAGGGATTTACAAAAGATCTATTTGCCGGAGTGCAATGGTTAGTACAAACATTCAAATCATTGAGGGATTGAGGAAGGAGGTGAAGGAGCTGCAGCCAGACCGTGTTCCGTAAGTGAGAAGGATGGCCCCTCGGAGGAGAAGCAACCGAGACCATCGACCATTCATATATTAGTCTCTCTTGTATAGTTGTTAGTGCCCTAGGAGGCAAGAAGACGTTAAGCCCCGACGGTGGCACATGGTTGCCCCGAATGTGAACAAGATATTAAGTTTCATCCGGTGTCATGGAGATGCCTTTTAATAATTCTTATTATCTTATTAAATTATTAGTGTTGTTCATCTATTTGTGTTTGAATTTTCAAATCGAAACACCGTGGTGCCAAATCCAAGTCGCCTGTTGGCATTTGAAATGTTCATCTAGATGGTTGTCTATGTGAGATACATATGCAAGAGCTCAAAAGGATTTGAACCTATCCTTTTTTTGGCTTGGTGCGATATCTTTGTTTTAACTAACATAGCTCTCAATTACTTTGTGTGTGAGCATGGCATATTTTGGCTCCCAAAACACAACAAAAAAAGTTTGAGATGATTTCGAGAAAGTGGTACTACACATCTCACACTACCATGGGCATCTCTCACCTAGTAACTAGAACATGTGTGAGAGATGTGGGCCATTGTGAGAATGTGCAACAATGTAATTGACTTAGATTTTTTTTGTCAACATGCTACACCAAAAGGAGGTGACCATGCAAATTTTTTTATCTTGATTTTGGTATTTTAACATTTTTTCTTGAGTAAATCAACTAATAATCACAATAAAGGTAAACTTGGCCTAAAAAAAATTGCACAACCGCACACAACACAACGGTTTGGTTCCATAGACACCCCAAAAAAGTTTGAGATGATTTTGAGAAAGTGGTACTACACATCTCAAACTAGCATGAGCATCTATCACCTAGTAACTAGAACATGTGAGAGAGATGTGGGCCATTGTGAGGATGTGCAACAACACTTTCTTAGAATCAACTCAATTTTTTTTTGTCAACATGATACACCAAAATGAGGTGTTCATGCAATTTTTTAGATTTTTTACCTTGATTTTGGTATTTTAACATTTTTTTCTTGAGTAAATCAACAAATAATTACAATAATTGGTAAACTTGGTCTAAAAATTAAAAAAATTCATACAACACCATAGTTTGGTTCCATAGACACCAAAAAAAAAAAAAAAGTTTGAGATGATTTTGAGAAAGTGGTACTACACATCTCAAACTAGCATGAGTATCTTTCACTAAGTGATACAAACATTTGTGTGAGATGTGGGTCATTGTGAGGATGTGTAGCAACACTTTGTCGAGAATCGTCTCATAATTTTTTTTTTTTTGTTAACATGCTACACCAAAAGGAGGTGTCCATAAAAATTCAGATTTTTTTACCTTGATTTTGGTATTTTAAACATTTTTCTTGACTAAATCAACAAATAATCACAATAATAGGTACACTTGGTCTAAAAATTACACAAATGCACACAACATCATAGGTTGGCTCCATAGACACCACAAAAAGTTTGAGATGATTTTGAGAAAGTGCTACTACACATCTCAAACTAGCATGAGCATCTCTCACCTATAGAGTAGAACATGTGAGAGAGATGTGGGCCATTGTGAGGATGTGCAACAACACTTTCTTAGAATTGACTCAGATTTTTTTGTCAACATGCTACACCAAAAAGGAGGTGTCCATGCAAATTTTAGTTTTTTTTACCTTGATTTTGGTATTTTAACATTTTTTCTTGAGTAAATCAATAAATAATCACAATAATATTTGAATTATATACATGTTCGGAAACAAAATAAACAATTGTGGCCCTAAGTGTGGGACACACGAAAACTCATGGAAAAAAGAGATTGGCGCCTGACCTTCCCAAACTTAGGCACCAAAAACAAATAAAAAAAAAAATCAAAACTTCCCAAATTTGAAAGTGACGCCATTTTTACCTCCCATTTTTTTTTTAGCAAGTGCGCTTAAGCTATCGCGCCCCCATGAGGCCGACGTTTTAGCTTCGCTTATAATGACACTCTTCGTATTCCCTCCCTAATCCCCCGCAAAACCAATCTAGAATTTAGTTAGCTAGGGTTCTAGCGCCGCCACCCACCACCCGGCATCCTCCTTCCACCACTCCGTCGACAGGATGCCCTCGTCGAGCGAGGCGGCAAGGAGGACAATCGAGGGCGATAACGCTGCACACACCTGCATCGTCGTTGGTCATGATAAGAGCGATGCCTAGGGCATCGGCATCGCTCTTTGGGTCACCTTCGTCCCAAATAGCATCACAAAGGTCGGGCGCCGAAGATGCAGGCGACGACAGCCAAGATCCATCAGAAACTTTTCGACCAACGTCTCAGGAAGAGATCGACAACAGGTGCACGCTATTATGTTACCAAGTCGGATGATTCTCTGCTAGTGCTACGTTTTTCTTTTTTGATGAAATCTGCTAGTTCTACGTATACCCTATATTACATGCTTTTGTGCTTTCGCGTTTTTAATTAAAATGTCATCGCCGTATATGCGAGCGGGAGAAATTTGGACAAAGATATGTCGTTTGCTTGGGGAGTGAGGAGGGACAAGATGTAGTTAAAGGATTTAGAGTTGAGAAGAGTCTAATCACGCTTGATAACTTAACAATATTGAAATCAAAACGGGGTATGGGTCTAGGGACTACATGTACTTCAAGAAGAGAAGTGTTGATGATCCCTGGGCAAACAACACTATGTGAAATTGAATACGATGTTGATGCATTAGACATGGTAGATAATTACCGGGATGAGAGGGTTATTACTATAGTTTTGTATAAGAATCCAACAGCGGATGCATGTATTGCCATTAAAAAACTAGAGGTTCCTCCGATAGTGATGAAGACGAAGAGATGCCGATTTTGAATTGGATGCATACAAGCGATGGCTAGATATTATGCATACAAGGGAGCAAGCCATGGGTGAGTTATGATAAATCCCTAGTATGTATATATAAAGTTGGATTTTGCAATGCACTCATGACTCTTATAATCGTTCTTTTTTGAGTTTCAAGATATATCTGGGGGAGGACACCATCAAGACATACACGTAATGGTCGGGTTGAAGGAAAACTTGATTACATCGGTAATATCCCCCTAGTTGTCATACAAATTACCATTCTTTTTGCGGACTTCAAATTATGCTAGCTCATCATTTGACAAAATTGTCTAGCAGATTCGTATAAGGATGTTAGCCCACCGATAAATTCTAGTCAAGAGAGCAACCTAACACCACGGCACTGGCACATTCTCATGCTCGGCGTTGGAGACCGGATCAAGGTAATAGTAACTTGTGTTCATTTTGAATTAGTTTTGTGTTTTATTTATGTCCGACCCTATATGCATTACGTTGTTTAATAACTATTATAACATTTTGTTTCAATGGAATAGGCTCGAAGAAAATGGGAAGAAAAGAGGACGTGGTACAATGAAATGCTTGAAGGGTCTCTACAAGAGAATCGGGACGGGCAATCAAAAACCGACCGTTCAGTTCTCCATACTTGGAAGGGTTTGTAGGTGAGAACTCTCGCATTTTCACTTCGAAATAGTATTTTCTACAAGGAAAAGGGCGCCACTCATTGAGTGAGAACATGGAAAGATATCCATCCTGAAGTAAAAGAGTCAATAGCATGTGATATATTGGTAAGTATCTTTGCTTGTGTATGAATTTTCATCATATATAATCTATAATGACAACCTGGCCTAGTTTATAATTATATAATAGGCTAGTTGGGAGCTTGAGGATAATTTGGATTCAAGGAGAATGATATGGGGCATAGCTAAAGAGCGTTATAGGATGGCGTTCCACTTTAAGTGCTACGACCAAGTCATACAACAACTACCACGAGAGAATGATGGAGAAGCCGTAAGAATTAGATTATGTCGAATGGCACTATCTATTGAAGTATTTTAGGACCGCAACATTCAAGGTCCGTTCCACATTGTTACTATTCTTAACAATAGCAATTTCGAGAAAATGGCTCTTTTTCTTAGTCTTTAAGATTATTCTTCAAATCTATGCATTCTCGTAGGAAACGAGCGTAAAGAACTCGCAAATCGGTCCCTTAAAAAGACCACACATTTACCATAGCTCCACGGCAAGTACTATTCAATGAACTTTTTTTTGCTCCTAACTACAAATGTCTACCGCTTTTGATACGCTTGACATTTTTTTCAACTATTTTTGGTCCACATAGAGTTCATTTGTAGCAATTCCTAGACATATTCGTAACATGGAGAAATTATCTATCGATTTATTTTTTAAAACAAAACCAGTTTATTTATTGTTCATAATACATTGTATTACTTTTTAGGGGTGATCTTAATCTTATTTTGGTCAATGACTTTTCGTCCTTAGGTTACGTGTCTAACCTGTAATGCGTATCGTGTCATAGATTCTTACTACCTTTGTGAATGCTTACATTTTGAGCCGTCAAAGTGTTTATAGTTGAGTTCATTATATCTTTGTCATTCTTATAATTTTATGATGAGCAATGAAACTTTGGTTAGCCAGCTGTTGTTTGCCCCCTTTTGATAATTTTTAGTTTACTCGATGCTAAAACAAATGTCATTCATTCTATCCGGGGAAAGATTGACAATTCAAATGGAGCGAACAAGATGGATCGTCATGATGGGATTCTTGATCAAGTGATGGGAGTCCGTCGTTTCCTCATCAAACTATGATTTATTGCGTATCGTGTCGATGTAGTGGTTCGTTCAAGCAATGCAATGTGTTGGAAACTTGTTCGCTTTTTAAGTACTATACCTATCAAGTTGATGTAGTACATGGTTTGTTCAAAACAAAGGTAGTACGTGTGATGGAATTTTATCTTGAATGGTTAAATCCTTTGTATATAAGTATGATATGTATATATTATTGCATAAATATTATTGATCCCGAAATATATGAGCGTGGCAGAATAGACATGTGGCAATAGCTACAAAATTATGGTAGCAACAACATTCGTGGGAAAAGATATTTTATCCTATCGCAACCCTTTTTTTTTCGATGTCATAAAGGTCGAAGCAATAGAGGTGGCCACATGTAACAACCATTCAAACTGTGTGGTTTTGGTAGTAATATAATGGCCAACCTATAACAACCAATCCTAGTTGGTGGCAATTGTGGTGGTTATTTTATAGCACCCACAAAACCTTTGGTGGCAATATTAGTAAATGTTGACGGTGAAAACACCCTTATTTTACATCATAAAAACACTGTCAACATCCCTGTTTTGAAAGGAAGAATAACATTTCATGAACATGTTTTACCCAATAACCTAGTTCCACATGTAGATGTCATTATTTTTATGCGAGATATGAATTCGAAGGAAATTGGTGAAACGACATGAATAGTGGCCATCCGTCGGTGACCCAAGTATGGCCAATGGACAAAATATCATCACCATCATGATCTCCATGTTCTAGGATGCTTCCACACAAAATTTGAAGTCATTTGGCCACAAGACCAGCATCGGCCGACCAAGGGGCCATTTGATCCCGAGACGACCGACATGTGGGTACGCCTTCTAGAAGAGTTGGAAAAGGCCGGGGCCCAATGGACCAAAGATCGGCCGACCCATGACCTTTGGCCCAAACTCTTCCAATACGACCGCCACGTCACTAATCCGTAGGAGAACAAGAGAAGGCACCGATTGGTCCATCAATACGTCACATGGATCGTGTTGGTACAAAATAAACGCCACGGCAAGTTCCGGACTCAAGACACGAAACCCGGCGGTGGGGCCAACATTCCCCGGCACGGGGATGGCCCACGTGTCATGGACCATGGTCGGCCGACCATGGCCCACTTAGCCAAAGACGCCCCTCCCACGCCCATCACATTGTCCACATGCTGAAATTACCTCACACGTTGATCCTAAGGCGGTTGCATGGCGGTTAGATCCAATGGTGGACAATAGAGGTCACACGGATCGATGGCGTGGCGCCGGAGTAGCCCCTACTCCACCTTGGGGCTATAAATACCCCCTACCCCCTCACTTCCAAGACGGACCATAAGGAAGGAGCTCTCCACTCTATCAAGATGTAGTAGTGTTAGTATAGTTGGGAGTTAGAGTGAGTAGTGAGTTTCACTTGGGTTTTCAAATGGTCTTCTAGGAGGTCCGGTATTGTTCTTTTATCATTCCTTTTGTAGTAAGATCTTTACATTTATAATTCATTTCTTTACTTTACTCTAGTATTTACTCTATTGAGTATTTACTTAGTACAACTTTATTCTAGTTCTCTAGAATATAGTTGTTATGATATTATCTAGCATATAGACGTTTCACACTTAGTTATGGTTCAAGCCATGGTTCACTTTGAACCCATGCCCGTATGCGATCATCGCCGTCGTAAGAGGTGCTCTAGTTGGCCACGTGCTATAGCATCTAGAGTAGTGAGAGGAAGTATAAGCATGGTGCTTAGACTCGATCTTGCCTCGTGGTTATCGCTTGCTTGCACGGATGGATTGTGATAGCCAAGAAGGTGGTGATAGCCCTTACGTCTCTCGTGATAGATCACCACGTGTTAGGCAAGTTCTTAAAAGGTAAGGCTCTAGTAAAATAGTAGCTTGTTTAGTGGTGGTTTATCCACCACTATTCACCTACTGCCTAGCATACTTGTCCTATGAACCACAACTAGTTGTCTCGTCCTTTGTGCCTAGATTAGTATCATAGAAGTAAAGTAAGAATCATAGGAATCCTTTTCTCACTCGTTGTCCTCCCCTCGCTAGCTAGACTACTCTCTTATCTCGTATGTCTAGACTATTCCCGCGTGTGTCTCAATGCCTATATCATATACACCATTTACCCCCACCGTAGTCTAGATGGTATATTGGTTGGTGGACACATGATTGTTAGTTATCACATCCTATGCCATCGCTTCCCATGGGCTAAATACAAATAACGATACCTTGGAATACTCCCGTGTGAAATGCTACAACGGTAATTACGTAAACTTTATGAATATCTTACATGAGCATTAGAAATACCAACAATCATTTCTAGCGCTGTTGCTAGGGAAAGGTCCTATATCTATTTCTAGTGACAACACTAAGTAAATGTCAACAGTAAACAACTATAGCATCCAAATACAATTCGTAGTAATAAATGGGAACACATATAGCACCCAAGCAAACTTTGGTGGCAATATCGGTCAACAAGTATAGCATCCAAACACAATTCGTAGTAATAAATGGGAACACATATAGCACCCAAAAAACCTTTGGTGGCAATATTGGTCATCAAGTATAACATCCAAATTAATTTAAGTAGCAATAGAAAGGAACACATATAGCACCCAAAAACCTTTGGTGGCAATATTGGTCATCAAGTATAGCATCCAAATTAATTTCGTAGCAATAAAGAAAGGAACACATATAGTACCCAAAAACCTTTGGTGGCAATATTGGTCATCAAGTATAGCATCCAAATTAATTTAGTAGCAATAGAAAGGAACACATATAGCACCCAAAACCTTTGGTGGCAATATGGATCGACAAGTATAGCATCCAAACACAGTTCGTAGTAATAGAGGGGAACACATATAGTACCCAAAGCAAGTTTGTGGCAAAAGAGTGTAGCAACCACAACTAGAGCGTAGCAATACAATCCTTTGCAATGCCTCTTTTTAGAATTGCAACGCTCGGTGTTAGATGCCATTGAGACCTCTGGCATCACCTGAAATGTTGCAATAGGATACTATAGCACCAACTAGAGCGTGGCAATATAGTCTTGTTTCAACACCTCATTGGGTTGCAATACAAAAAAATTGCAACATCCAAATGGCCATCGTGGTTGAAGGTTAATACCACGGACTTTTTGCGCATCTCAAGTTTACCAAATCTTTTGGTTGCAATTTCAGCTATTGCACCCAAAAGGGCATATTACAACACAATTTGTGTGTTGCTATTGACCGAAAACTACGTAGTGTGTGCTCCTGTTGCTACTTTAGTAGAGAAGAGGACGGACCCTCCTTGGGCCATGGGCTCTGTTGGTGACACAACGCCCACTATCAAAGCAAACCAATATTGGATATAGGCCAGGTGTTACATGCAGCGGGTCGGCGGCGCCGCGGGAGGCCCGCAACCCGCACGAAAAGCATGGATGACGACGACGCCATCTACAACACCACATGGGCACGGCTCGGATGCTGGACCAACCGCGACGAGCACGACGCCATCGACAACACCACGCGGCACGGCTCGGGTGCTGGACCGAATTACTGAATCTGTGAACTCGAGGATGGGGGTTTTGGATTGGGCTGGGAACGGGCTCTGGAACACTTGGGCCTTGTTAGGCAGGACTCGGGCTTTAGGATCTGCTGGCTTTCTAGCGTAAAGCCAGTCTGAGTGAGTCTCTCTCTATTGTGCTGTTTGGTTCTTTCGTTATTTATTCACATTTCTAATAGGTTACGCTACTTTGGGCCGGGAAGCCAACAACGTAACCGGTAGCGGCAGGATAGATACATACTACGGGCTATAAAAGTTTGATACCGCGCCCAACTCTGAGCGTTAAGTGGTTATGTTGCCAACTGTAAGCATTAAAAGCGAACCAAACAATTGCCTTTTGCCTTGTAATATTGCAACAAATTCCACCGCAAGTTGATTCCGCTAACGTTGCCACTCCTAAGATTATTTATCAACGTGCATGAGCCGTAGGTTTTACGAAAAAGAATAATGTAATGTTTATATCTTTTTATATATAATGTTGGCAATAAGAACGTGTTGATGGACTAGTTCAAGGATTGGCCATTTTAACGTGCCGAGCCGCCCGGGACCCGGGTAGCCAGCTTACCACGGCTGGGTTCATATCTCGAATGACGAAGACAGCATTTGGTCAAGCAATTAATGTATGTCAACTTACGCGGGGGCGGTGACGAATCCACATAGCATTGTCCTAAGGTCGAAGAGCGGGCGAATCTGCGGTAGCTCTACGTCCCACGTTTGATGAACGTGCAGATTCGATGAAAACATAGTACCTCATCAAACAGATTCGCTCTCGCTAGCCGAGCTGTCCCAAGTTTGATCAACGTGCTTGATTACCAATCACAGCCGAGCTATACAGGAAAAAATACATATATGTAAGTACGTGACCTCTTCCAAGGTCACATTTTAGTATACTGGTCCCTGCATTAGTATATGCACCGGAAAAAAAATGGATAAGGTCAGCTCGTTAACGTGTCAACTTGCCTTTGTTTAGCTGGTACGGTGAGTGTATTTATTTGTTAAGCTACCTCGCTCTGTTTCCTAGAATTGAACGCACTATTCATATCAGAGAAATCAGGTAGTGCATGTGAAGGATCAAGTGGGTCAAGTCTAGGGCAAACCTATGTTAATTTTGTACCAGGACCTGTCTCACAGATTCCTCTGCCAAGTCCCGTTTAACTATGCAATTCGGCAGGGCTTGTTTGGATCGGGACCTGAGAAATTTGCCTGGCGCAGGCAACCTCTCCAGGCCGTCGATTTCGGATGCCTTGGGTTAGATCGACCTGCCTGGGCGGGGGTCCCCAGGCGAGGCCGCGATCCAAACAAGCCCTATATATATTCATAGGATCCATCAGTAAGTATCCATCAGCTGTTAGGATCAGAATGAGTCATTTTTCTCTTTGTTGGATGGATGAGAATTATGTGATGAGAACAACTCACACACAAAAATGTGTTCTAATTGACTAATAGATATGCAGTAAATACTAATTTTATCACGATAGTCGCTAATTAAATAAGATATGTTAACTAGCACTACTACTACAAAACTACTTGCCAAAACTACTTTTTTTTAAATAGTAGTTCCAATGATAATAAAGATTTAAAACATGGACAAGCTGTCTAATACTTCCTCCATTCCAAATTATAGTTCACTTTAGCTTTTCTAGATACATTGATTTTACTATGCACCTAGTTATACACTATGTTTAGATACATAGTAAAACAAATGGATCTAGAAAAGCTAAAAGTGAACTACAAATTTGGAACGGAGGGAGTATATTTTACATCGCGAGTTTATCGTGCCAAACCACACTATGGCCCGTCCATGAACCCATCTTCCCTCTGGTGATATGCAACAAATTAAACCCATCCCCAGTGACCAAGCCAGCATCTCGTCATGCACTACTCATGCATGCATGTGTGCACGGCTGGCGGCAGACAATTAATATATATACATCCACTTAGCTCCGTTCGGTTAGTCTCGATTGGATCTAGGAATAATTTCAGCTTATCAAATTTATACAAATCAGTGAATCTTTCCATCAAGGAACGTTCCATGCACTCGTTCGAAGGAACTGAATGAGCCATTAGGCGGGTGCGGGAATGAATCCGCCGTGAGGTGGGTGCCCTAAGTTTGTTGATCAACGTCTATGAGCTGTAGATCGAACGAAAGAATAATTCTAAAGTTTATATCTTTTTTATTAATATTATAATTAACTTATATGGAAGCAATAAGGCTAGGTTGATGGACTAGTTCAAGCCATGATAACACGTTGAGTGACGAAGCGGCCGTTTCAGGATAGCAGCTTACGTTGGCTGGGTTCATACCTTGAATGACGAAAGCAGTACTATTTCGTCATGCATTTGCGTTCGGTGGTGGCAAGCATTTAACTAATTTGATCAACGTGCATGAGCTGTGTAGATCGTCTGATGAAAACATAACTTCTTTAGGACCTCAACAAACAGATTCGCACTAGCTAGCTTCACTACCGGAAACGTTCTCTTTGCCTAGGGCTTTTGCTTTGCCGAGTGCTATCGGCAAAGCAAAGAATTTTTGCTGAGTTCTTTGCCGGGGCCAGATTTGGCACTTGACAAAGAGGTGCAAAGAAGTCTTTGCCAGTGCCTTCCTTTTGGCACTTTCGGCAAAGATATTTTTCAAAATACATTTTGATGAGAGGCACTAAATTAACTCAAATGAAAAAGTTTTCTACAAATTAGTTGTGTAACTTTTTTAAGATCTACTAAGTTTATATTAGTCATTCATTTTGTCATTTGACAAATTGATAGTAATGTTGTTCACAAATCTATATTTGTCTAATAAATTTCATGAAACTATTAGAGATATACAAAAGAATTGTGAACTATGTTAGAACCACCACATCGAATTAACATATGACCAGACAACCAAAATAAAGTTTGTAGATCTCGAGGAGTTATGAAATGTTGTAGTTGAAAACTTTTTATTTGAGTTCATCTTGTCATGTTAAACTACGTGTGAATTTCAAAAATTGAAAATACGAATTTTTTTAAATGACCTCGGATGAAAAACACACCAAAAGAAAGTTTGTAGATCTCGAAAATTATGAAATTTGTAGTTGAAAACTTTTTCATTTAAATTCACTATGCCATACTAAACCTACATGTGAATTTCAAATATTTAAAAAATGAATTTTTAAACGACCTCGGATGGAAAAACACCTGAAATAAAAGTTTGTAGATCTCAAAAATTATGAAATATGTAGTTGAAAAACTTTTTTTCATTTAAATTCAACCGTGCCATACTAAACGTATGTGTGAATTTCAAAATTTTAAAATACAATTTTTTAAATGACCTCGGATGGAAAAACACCAAAAATAAAGTTTGTAGATCTCAAAAAAGTTATAAAACATTGTAGTTGAAAACTTTTTTATTTGAATTCATCTTGCCCTACTAAACGTATATTTGAATATCTCAAATTTAAAATTAAAATTTCATAAACGTCCTCTTATGGAGAAACTTCCCATCGAAAATTATAGTCTCGAAAAGTTATGAAACCTTGTAGTTGACAACTTTTTGATTTGAAAATCCTTTAGGCCCCAAATAAGCAATTTACTCTCGGTTGAGTACAATATGTGGGGAACCAAAACTACTTTTAGACATATTTGATGGTGTAGTTCAGTGGTTAAGGGAGATATTGTGCAAAAGAGAGGACATGAGTTTGAACCCTCATCGCCGCAAAGTGTACAAAAATCCACGCAAACAAGACCATGGCTAGGGACTGATGGGTCTTTGGCTAGTGGGTCCCCTCCCCAATTAAAATTTTTCCCTATTATTTTTAGATTTTTTTCATTTTATCTTTGCTGTGTGCCAAAACTTTGGCGAGTGCCTTTGCCGAGTGCCCGATAAAGGGCCCTCGGCAAAGAGGGCGCATCTAGTAGTGGATGATGGGTAGTTGACCAAATCCAAAAAATAAGTCTTTGCCATGTGCCAAAACTTTGATGAGTGCCTTTGCCGAGTGCCTAATAAAGGGTCCTCGGCAAAGACCCCCTTTGCCATTGGAAATTTTCTGAACGCTCTTTCGAGGGCCGTTCTCGGCAATGCTTTGCCGGTGCAAATGGGCCTTTGCCGAAAGTGCCCGATTAAGGGTCCTCGACAAAGATCCCCTTTTCGTCGGAAATTTTCCTAAATGTTCTTTTTTTGAGGGCCGCACTCAAAAAGGTTTTGCCGAGGGCAAATGGGCCTTTGCTGAGTGCCTGAGGCTCTAGACAAAGAGGGTGCATGGGGTATAAACCCCAATACCATCACGACTGGACTTGGGCCTGCTCGGCAGGACAGACCAGACCACAAGACCATGATCGATTGGGACTTTAGGCCTAGTCGGAGTCCTAGGAGGATAACCAAAAGCAACTTGGCGATCAAGGAGGCTTAGTCCGTTAGGCAATCTACTCTAATCCTAGGCGGATAAGATTTTTTGTAACCGACCACCTTTAGATTTTAGAATATGTAACCTTGCCCCGCATGCTATATAAGGCGGACATGGACCCCCTAAAAGTCATCTGATATCAATACAGAAAGGCAAGACATAGTGTATTACGCACTTTGCGACCTGAACCAGGGTAAACCATGTGTTCTGTCCTTCTGATCAACATCTAGCTCGTAGTCTTTAGCGCACCCTCGCCAATCTTCGGGATACTGTGGGGAATAAACCCTTATCCCCTCATGGCCCGACACTAGACCGGGCCCGCCAGTGGCTCCCTAGTCGATGGCCATCGTGAGGACCACGGAGAAGACTTGGCCGTCAAGATAGATATTACCTTGTATGACTCCTAATCGTACTCGATATAATCTTCTCTTTGGTAACCGATCAGGATAGATCTTGTCAGTCTCAACCGACCTGTAACCCTGCCCCTAGATATATAAGGCGGACAGGGATCCCCTCTCAAACCATCTCATTATACCATCAAGGAATACAAACTATAAGCAGGACGTAGGTTTTACGCCCTCAAGGCGGCCAAACCTGGGTAAAACTCATATTTCGCCCTCTCGTCTTGCTCAGACATCCTGCTAGTCGTCACACGCACCTCTACCGCTCATGAACTACTAGATTCGGCATACCCATGCTAGACTATCGACCATATCTCGTCGACAGCTGGCGTGCCAGGTAGGGGTGTGCTCAAAGACACCATGACTAGCAAGATGGTGATCTTCCCTGATTCCATGGCGATCGACCCGGTGGACATCCAATTTAGGACGGTTTCCTTGGAACAACGGCGCCATCCTCTGCTTTAACAACGCTCGGCCGGTGCGGATGCAATTTGCTCCAACTTCACCAACTTCAACTCCAGCAACGGCGGCTCCGACTTTGAGATTAATCTCGGATGAGGGTCCGTCGAATCTACCGCTACACCTTACCCACCCCTTCGTGCAGTACCAGTGCCGCTTCGGCCATGACATTGACGATCTGCTCGACGGCTTTGATCGGGTCACGCTTGGATTGGGTGAGTGCGCATCCATAATCGACTCGCTACATCGCTCCTTGCCAACTAGGACGATGACAACGACGATGATCTACACCGACAACAGGCTTTACTAGATCGGGTCATAGGCCGCCAGCCCTCCGGCCCAGATTTGATAATCTTCTCGACGCCAGAAGGATGCACCGTACACCTACGACCAGCACTGCCGACCGTCCACGCGGATTCCGACCCCTGGGACTGGTCGGAGAACTCTGATCTCACTTAACTTTAGTAGAAAGTTTGTGTTTAACCGACTTCATACACAAAAGTTATGAACTTTTTAGATAACAGAAGGTTGTACTGTAATATCGTTAGGGGTATTTTGGTCACTTTTAACTTCTCTCACATCCATTCTTTGTTAATACTCCCTCCATTCAAAATCATAAGTCACTTTGATTTTTTACATACATTGAATTTACTATATACGCAGACATAACATATACCTAGATGTATAACAAATTTAATGTACCAAAACAGTCAATAATTTGGAACAGATAGAGTATTATTTTACTCTAGCATAATTGAAGCAGACAGTATTGAGCCATCATCAAATACTGCCAGTAAAGAATGTCCTAGAACAAATTTGTCGATGGCCAATTGGGATCACGAGGCTTTACTTGAATTGGCAAGCACACACAATTTGAGGCTTGGTGGTCCATGTAACCGTTTTTTAAAAAAAGAAATACTCAATACACAACGTACGACTTACGTTTGCATGCATATTGCATTGCAACAATCACCTCTAGAATAAACACGACCGAGCCGCCCAAGCAGCTTACGATGGCTGAGTTCGTACCTCGAATGACGTAGCCAGCACTTCGTCATGCATGTGTTGGAGGGTGGGACAGGCATCAACCTTACGCGGTGGCGGTGACGAATCCCACGTTTGATCAACTTGCATGAGCTGCGCATCCAATGAAAACGTACATAGTTTGTTTAGGACATCATCGTACTGATCCGCACTAGCTAGCTGTACCAAGTTTGATCAACGTGCTTGGTCACCAATCACAGCCAAGCTGACAGGAAAAATACATAAGATGACGAGACCAATTCCAAGGTCACATATATATATTAGTATACATACTGGCCCAAGGTTAGTTAGAATATAACAACAGGGCACCGGGAAAAATGGATCAAGGTCAGCTCGTTAACGTGTCAACTTGCCTTTGTTGAGCTAGGACTAGGATAAGGCTATCAGGTACACTACTGGATCAAGTGACTTTGCCGAGTGCTGGCGGGACTCCACAAAGCCTATATTGCACTTGAAGGTTACCTGATGACCCGAACAGCAGTACGTGTTGTTTAAGGTTTATGATGAAAAAGCAGACTACATGGCGTACTTTGGCACACATGAACGCAAGCCTGTCTTCAAGTAAGGAAACTGAAGCCCTGTTTGGTTCCTCGAGAACTAGGGACTAGCGACTAAATTTTAGTCCCTAAATTATCAAGCTTAGGGACTAAGAGGGGCTAGTAGTCCCTAGTTGACTAATCTCTTAAGAGGTATTAATTGGGCTAGTCCCTAGTTCTAAGAACCAAATAGAACCTAAAGTCAGCATAATCATTATCTCTCCATGTGCCTGAACTCCAATATATTTTGTCATTCAATGTTGCTGTAACACATGCTTTCTTGCTTTTTAATTTCCTTGTATGTGTCATATATTCATCTTTAAGCTACTAGTATATTATCAGTATACATCACTCCGATCCTATGGATACACACAACACTCTTCGTAGTTTCTATATCCGAGACTTTATTTTGTGATTAAGCAAAAAGGTTGCTACCTCTATTTTATTTCCATGCGTTGCTAACGATATTTAGAGGATAAGGAAGTACTAGTATTACTTGGAAAAAGGCAGGGAGACAGAAAAGACCAACGCGTGGACGTACGTCTGTGTCTGATCTATATTAAGTTCGAGTTCGTCTCGGTCTCTAGGAGAAGCCTATAGTAAAACAGACGCACACGAAGCTTACAGGCTCCGGTTTTGATGATGTACATATGTACTGGCCCCTACACGTTAGTATATGATGACAGTGCAAGGGAAAAAATGGATCAAGGTCAGCTCATTAACATGTCAACTTGCTTTTGTTTAGGACCAAGGGGTAAGGCGATGAGTGAGTATTGAAGTTAATTAAGCCACCACTCTCTCGCTTCATCTCTATTGAGATCCGAGAAATCAGGTAGTGCATGTGAAGGATCGGAGGGCTCCAAGAGCGAGAAAATTAAAGATTAAGGGAGGTCTTGTTAATTGTGTAACAGGACCTCCCTCTACCTAGATCTCATCACAGATTCCTCTGCCAAGTCACAATGTTTAACTATGCAATTCTCAACGATACATAGGTATTCCTAGGATATCCATCAGCTGCTAAGATGAGACGAGTCTATTAGTCAACAATTTCTTTTTGAGAATAATGGCAGGAGCTCTACCTCTCAATTAAGGCGGTTGTGTGTGCGTACAAGAAGGGCAGCCGAACATGGTTTATGCGAAAGAACCCAACCCACCCACACGGCGGAAGAGTTGCCCACGAGTCATCATTGCCAAGCTTGATTGCAAAGCAACCAGTCGCTCCGACTTCCCATGGCGGACCCCAAACAAGCCAAGCGGTAGACGACAACCCGGGCGAAAGGCCACAACAGGTCATCGTTGCCCAGCAGAAGAAGAGCAGCTCCGACTTCCCATCCTGAACCTTCAGCCCCTCTCCGGCTCTTGCCCGACTTCCGCTCAGCAAACCGGCCCGACAAAGGGGCATTAGCCTCGTGTGTCATCGTTGCGAGCCACACCCCCAACGCAGCAGCTCGACTTCACTCCGCCAAACCCCCTGATGACGCCGAAGAGGAAGAGCATCAAACCAAAGAAGAGGTCGTAGCGGGGCGACCCCAGGCGCCGCCGGGGAAGGGGATGGCGTTGAGAACGCCACCGTCGCTTCGTCCTAGGTGCTTTAGGCCCAAGGAGATTGGGGAGCACGGCGCCCTCAACGGGAAGGGCAGCCCGAGTGAGTATTGCCAAGGCTTTTAATTAAAGCACCACCTCTCTCTCGCTTCATCTCTATTGAGATCCGAGAAACCAGGTAGTGCATGTGAAGGAGGATCGGTAAGCTCCAAGAGCGAGAAAATTAAAGATTAAGGGAGGTCTTGTTAATTGTGTAACAGGACCTCCCTCTACCTAGATCTCACGTTACCAGATTCCTCTGCCAAGTCATGTTTAACTATGCAATTCTCAACGATACATAGGTATTCCGTAGGATATCCATCAGCTGCTAAGATGGGGACGAGTCTATTAGTCAACAATTTCTTTTTTTTTTTGAGAATAATGGGGAGGGAGCTCTACCTCTCAATTAAACGGTAGAAAAGCCATCGTCCTCCAAGAAGGGCAGCCAGGCATGGTGCAAACGCGAGCTCCCCGGCGACCCGGGTCTTGAACCCACGGTCCACCCGTCGCTGAGAGCAATCGCCGGAACCAGCGGGCAGCTGCTTGGCCTTTCGGCGGCACACCTTCCGAAGGGGAAGGGAGGCGGCGCCGCAAAGTCCCCGTGCTGTCCCCGGCGTTGGGGGCGGCACGCGGTGGAGGGGACCGTCCGAGCCCTATCCAATCAGATAGAGTTTTTAAGTCAACAATTTCTTCGCCTTTGAGTCCGCAACCAACCCTAGAAATGTATCCTATATAGGCAGCCACTGTGAACAGCCGACATATGAAAATCATGTTTAAGAATAAAAATCAATCCGGATGATACAGAAAATCATTTTTCTAGGATTTGAACTCACGTGCAGGCCATCTCCCTACTACTCCATATTTGTATTAAATTTTATGAATTTTATATTAAAAATTTCATCATCCAAATGATTTTGAATAAAAATCATTTATGTCGACAAAAAAATCTATACCCACATACTTAATCACCAAAATTTCCATCCGCCCACTACAGCAGACTGGTCCTTTGCCGAGCGTGTCGGGCGCTCAGCAGAGGCCAAAGCACTCTCGGCAAAGGCTTTGCCGCGCATGGTGCTTGGCATAGAACCTCCCGGGAAATTTTCCATGGCAGAGCTCCTTGGCGGCGCCATTTAGGCATGCGCTTCGGCAAAGCCGTTACCGAACCCCCCGCTGCCATCAAAAAAAAAAAGTAGCCGTTAGGAAAAATAAAAGCGTAACCGTTTTAGGCCTCTTTTTGTCCCTGTTTTCTGTCCACCTCCTTTGAGCAAAAAATATATATTTAAGGAAGTTACAAATGTTTTTGCGCACCTAGTTTTAGTGGCGGGCCAATATACCAATGCTCCTGAAAATCAATTTCTAGAGAGGTCTGATGTTTTTTCAACCTTCTCAAAAACAATTCTATTTCTAGAGACAGACCATAACAGCAGCTGGCGATACAATTATTGGCATTTCTAGAGAGGCTAGGAGTTATTACCATCCGCCTTTAAAAGTGGAGGTATTTGTTTGGGTGACTCTAAATACCAACTCTGTCCATACATAAATTGATTTCCAGAGCTTGACTGTCTTTGGAACATTTTTTAAGGTTAATTTTCTCTAATCAACAGTATTTTGTTTAGGGACTTTGTACCTCGTTCTTCTATATAAATATATGTATGGATGGGATCATGGTCGTCATTACCACGGAGCAGACCACTCTTCCCTGCGCCGCAAGCCCGCAATCCCACCTTCTCTCACCACCCTGCGGCATCGGCCAAGAAGTAGCAGCAGCGACAGGAGTGTGTGAGACGGGAGGCGTGTGTGGCGTCGCCGACAGAGCCTCTGTGTTCTACTCCTCCGACCCCAACCTCAGATTTGCCCGCATCGTCATTTAGGTCACCCCCATCACCTCTCACTACTACAGAAAGGCACATTAGGGGTGGCTGAAGATGCACATTAGGGGTGGTTCCTTCAGCCACCCCTAATAAAACACCCCTAATGTGGTTTCACATTAGGGCGCTCCTCCAGCCGCCCCTAATGTGACCACATCGGGGGCGTTCCTGCTGTAGCCGCCCCTAATGAGGCGACATTAGGGGCGGTTCCAGCTGCAGCCACCTAATAGGTACACAGCATTAGGGGTGGTTTACTCCAAAACCGCCCCTACTGGTTAAATTTCAGAATTAAATATATATAAATATATATATACATATAATTCGCAGAAATAATTTATAATTGCCATAATATGTCCATACTTCAAATAAACATATACGCATCATTCAAAACTCACATATTTCAACATAAGTTTCACATAAAGTCACATCAACATAAGTTTGACATAAATGTCGAGATACAATTCACATAAAGTCATAAATTCCACAATTTCCCATCATACAAGTCACAAAGTTCACATAAAGTTCATAATTTTCCATCATACATATTTCCCAGCATAAGTTGAGTCAAAGCCCTAGGCTTAGCCTTTCCAACTCACGAAGATGTTGATACTTTGGATTGTTCTGCAACTCGGAGGTACGGTCGATGAAGCTACCTTTGTGATATATAATTTGATCTAATATAAATTCACAAAGGCTACCGACGAAATCCAAGAGATGGTCATCTTTGTAAGGGTCACCACTTTTCCCCAACTGTTCTCTGACCTACACAATCACCAATATAAGAAAGGAGTGAGCATATATATATAGGAACATTGTGAGCATAGATATATAAAAGAGAGAAAGAGAGAGAGGAGTGAGCATGTATACCAAGAGGGGTGTCTAAGGTAGGAAAGGCTGTTACTCATCGCCATGCATACATAATATCCACAATGTACACTTCCGGGTGGCTGCTTAGGACACTGTATATATAAAATTGTTAGGTAATGTAATTCAGATTATGCAGTACTGAAATAAGTCATACTTACGGGAACGTGTGTTTTGACGTGCAACTTATCCTTCCTTCTTGGATTATGTCTCCCCTGGTGGTTGTTAACATACCAGCGGTACGCCCTGTTCGAACCGATTTCACAAATGCAACTTGTTAGTATCCAAAAGTATAAGTTAGGAGGTTATATACTAACATATAAGATGGTTGTCGATATACATACGATTTTAGAATCGCTATGAAGTCTTTATACGTGGCCGGTTCATAGTTTAGTGAATCCATAACCCACGCCTGGCCCAACTCGACATCAACACGTATAGCAATCGAAAAGCTTTATGTGCAGGTTGAACTTACTTGAAGTGGTAAGGTAGCCATATCGTATTGTTATGTTGCAGATTTTTGAAAGCCATGGCTAATACGCGCGCCATCCTAATGGCCTCATCCTTGACGCCTTCTCCAATTGTCTCTTTCTCCGCCTTGGTCTTTCCAGATTCTAATTCTTTGCCATTCAAAGTCCTTGTCCAGGTCGTCCTGAGTTGGCCTATGCCTGGGTTCACGTGGGAAAGGATCCTCGGGGCTTACATACCCGTCCTCACTATCATCGTCGCCATCATCGTCATCTGAGTCGTCACCATCGTCCTCACCACCGCCCCCTCACCATCATCCTCCTTGAACGGATCAATTGTACCCATTGCATCTATATTCTTGTCTACCTCATCGATGAACTCCTCCTGACTCATGATAGCCGGTTCTTCCTCTTCTAAGGTTTTCTTATGCTCAGGGCTTTTGGATGCAGTGCCTCTTGTCGGGGGCATTTTATGATTTATTCTAATCTAATAGAAGGAAAAGATTTGGATCATGTCAATCGTTGAAAATAAAAACGAGTAGTACAAGTAGAGGCCTCAGATACATGCTTCATCATCGGCCATTAGGTACAAATTGGACTCAGATTTTTCCCCTTGTCATTTTATCCATTCCAAACTGGTTGCTTATAAAGCCATCCTAGTTTAGAAGGAGGTTGAGGAGGGCCTCAAAATCATCATAGTCGCCGCCTCGTTTAAAAAGGTTTGCATCATTGCCTATGCCACTGCCTCAGCACATATTTTCACAAGTATATAAAAGATCATTGCATTTTGTTTTAAAAGTAATGCAGCAGCAAGACAGCTCCATGTTTGATACTCAAAATTGCTGAAAAATAGGAATGCAGCAGCAAGACAGCAAGACAGCTCCATGTTTGTAAAGTAATGCAGAGCAGCAGGACATTTCCATGTAAAGTAATGCAGCAGCAAGACAAATTTGAGAATTCTAACACAAATCTAACCAATGTGCCATATATGTTGAAAAAAAATCAACAGGTACATTTTCAAAAGCATTTGAAGTTATATGAAAAGCATTTGAAGTTCGATATACCAAAAGCAGAATTCTACAGCAGGACAATTATATATCAAATAACAGGGAGTGGCTCAATATTGGCACATGGAAATATGAATATATATTGAAATTAGCAAGCAGTTTGGACTATGAATAGTTCATCTGTACAGTGGGAATTAAACTGATTAGGAAACGAAATACTTAGCCAAATACTTGTATCAAAATCGACAGGGGAGTGGCATGCTCAAATACTTGTATCAAAATGTGACAGGAAGACAACTATCCAATGTGCATCACAGGCAGTGGCATGCTCAAAATTTAGCTCAAAATCCATCCAAAATCACAGGCATCATGGCATTTCATCATGGCAGCATTTCATCCAAACTCACAGGCATCATAGGCGGTCGGCATTTCATCCAAAATCACAGGCATTTCATCCAAAACCACGGGCATTTTATCACTGCAGAGGGGAAGGCGGCGAACCAAGCACGGGGAAGGCGGGGCCAGCCCGGGGAAGGCGGGACGGCCGGCGCTTCTCGCGGATCCACCCTTGGGGAAGGCGGAGAGCGGTGGCGGCCGGGCGTGGAAGGAGGGAGGCGGGGCAGCGACACGGGGAGGGGGGCGGCCGCCGGGGACGGAGACGGGGCGGGGAAGGGAAGGGGAGGCGGCCCTCCCGAGACGGCGGCGACCTCGGCCCTCGCGTGGTTTTTTTTGGGGGGGGGAGGAAGGCACGAGGACGGCGCGGCGGCGGCCTCCCGGAGACGGGGAGGCAACCCTCGCGGATCCGGCCGGCGGGGGGAAAGATGGGATGGGGAGGCGGCGGGCGACGGGAGAATTAGCGGCGGCCGGCGTCGTTGAATGCGCCGGGACTTAGCCAATTTTAGCGCGGCACATGATATATACCAAACCCTAGGTTTGGTTAGGGGCGGTTTCAGGGGAGCCACCCCTGTAGTTGCTTTCATTTAATAAAAAAATTGTGACTAAAGTCTTTGAGAGATTAAATGATATTGTTTTGGGGGAGCGGTTGCTTCAAAAACGTAAAACAAAAATATGGTTACAAATTACTTCAAAAAATATTGTTTCATAAATGTTTTTGAGAGATTTTAAAAAAATACCAAAACATTTATATTTTTTCAGGGGAGCACCCCATCGCTTTGTCTCCGTCGCAAGTCGCAAGTCGCGGCATTTTGTAAAATGGGTGATGGCGGATTCGAACCCACAACCTGCGTGCTTGCGGCCCCTCCCTACCACTGCACTACACACTCACATGTGTCCATATCTCATTCAGCGTCCCCACATATTATACAAATCCGAGTGTAAATTGACTATTTGAGGCCCTAAATGGATTCAAACTAAAAAGTGGTCAACTACAAAGTTTCATAACTTTTCGAGATCTACATTTCATATGTACAAGTTTTTTTTTTCCGAGGTCGTTTACGAAATTTGAATTTCAAATTTGAGACATTTCAACACAACTTTTGCATGCCTAGATGATTTCAAAGTAAAAGTGGTCAACTACAAAATTTCATAACGATCTACATTTCATATGTAGGAAGTTCTTCCATCCGAGGTCGTTTACAAAATTCAAATTTCAAATTTAAGACATTTGAACACGACTTTTGCATGACTAAATGATTTCAAACTAAAAAAGTGGTCAACTACAAAAGTTTCATAACTTTTCGAATTTGGGTTACAAATTACGAAATAATAATAAAATATGGTTACAAATTATGACATATTTGGATTTCAATTTAAATTATTTATAGTGGGGTTTTTAGTTTTCCTAGCTCTAAATGGTTTTTAATTTAGAATTAATACCAACTATCATCACCTCAACACGGTCTACAATCTATCATCGCCTTGCCACTACTTTTTAGAGCCCAAGATGTTCTCAATTTGAAAAGTCACAAACACTGAGTTTTTTTTTTTCATTTTAGGTCATTTAGTGCTTCGTTTGGTGAGTTTAACCAAGTCGTCAAACTTTCAAATTTCAAACTAATGATGCCTTGCCGCTACTTTGAATAACACTTTCTCAAAAGCAAAAAACGACCATATAAATATTTTAGTTCTCCATGAGATCTAACATGCTTCTATTCAAATTTTTTCAATTTGAAATGATTTAGTGCTTTTTACCAAGTTTGACCAAGTTACATTAGGGGTGGCTCTATATACAAACACCCCTAACAACATTAGGGGCACTACTTTGACTAACACATTCTCAAAACAAAAAATAAACATATCAATATTGTAGATCTCCATGAGGTCTAACATATTTGTATTCAAAAGTTTTTAATTTAAGGACATTTAATGCTTTGTTTGACCAAATTTGACCAAGTTACATTAGGGGTGGCTGTATATATATAGCGCCCACGATACACGATACTCCTCCGACCCCAACCTCGGTTTGTCCCGGGCCGGATTTGCACACATTAGGGGTGGCTCAAAGTATGTCATTTAGGCCACCCTCTTAGTGCGCTTTTTGTAGTAGTGTCTATTTTCCCATGCTATTCCAACTACGTCTGCAAGATATATGCATGGATTTGCCCACCAGATGTCTGTACTTCTGTTACTACTTTCCATCTTCAGAACAGTTTGCCACACATCTTACGAATATGTTTTTAAGTAGCATTTCTGAATGAGATGTGGAACCATGATAGTAGTTTAAGTTCACCATCACAAAGCATTATCTGTTCTTACTGGTAGTTTGCATGTTGCTCTTCTAACCTGGTACACATACAGTAGACTGTAGACCAACTGTACGGACTTTTCGGGTGCTGTAAAAAAAACTACAGGCAACCAGCGCAAGGCAGCGTGAGCAAAGGCTCCCTGACTCTTCCTACAGTTTCATGTCAGATGGCTAGATAAAAGTGCAGTCCGCATTGGACTGTCACATGATACTTTGGTTCTGCCTTCTCTTGCACAGGCTGGAAACATTTTACATGTGGACGTGTTTTCGCTGTAGTTATTTTTAGATATCCTGTCCTGGAACATAATGGGTTGAATGAGCAATGTGCTTAGCTGGTTTGGTAATTACAAACGCGCCTTAGTCTGTTTTTGTTGTGATTATTATTGGTGTGCTCTGTGTTAAGCAAAACCATTGACAGTAGCATTAGCCTAGTAGGCATCTGTAAATTTTTACAACTGTGCTAATCTTGCAAAAAGTTTCTCTGTGCACGGTGTCCCATCGAAATTAGGTAGTCGGATACCACTAAAGTCACACTACTACAAAAGGCCACTAAGAGGGTGCATGCGTTTTTGATTAGGGGTGGCTCATACTTTGAGCCACCCCTAATGTATGCGAAAATCCTGGATGTTGACGAACCGCCCCTAATGACGACACATTAGGGGCGGCTCGTGTACAGGGCGGCTCAATCACCAGCCGCCCCTAATGTGGTCCACAATAGGGGCGGCTCTATATTGAGCCGCCCCTATAGTGGGTTGCCGAATTTTAAAATGAGACACTAAAAATTAAAAATTCATAAAACGACTTCGGACGGAAAAACTTCCTAAATATGAAATGTAGATCTCGAAAAGTTATGAAACTTTGTAGTTGACCACTTTTTAGTTTGAAATCATCTAGTCATGCAAAAGTCGTGGTCAAATGTCTCAAATTTAAAATTCAAATTTCCTAAACGACCTCGGACCTAAAAAAAAACTTCCTAAATATGAAATGTAGATCTCGAAAAGTTATGAAACTTTGTAGTTGACCACTTTTAGTTCGAATCCGTTTAGGGCCTCAAATAGTCAATTTACACTTTCGGATTTGTATAATATATCAGGACGCGGAATGGGATATGGATGCATACAAGTGTGTAGCGTAGTGGAGGGTAGGGTCACGCGCAAGCTCGAGGTCGCGGGTTCGAATCTTGGCGGCCGCAACATTTGCAAAAATCCTGAAAAAAAATCACCATGTATAGGGGGTGTGGGTGGCTGGCCGGTGGGGTCCTATCCCGATTAAAAAAAATTGTTATTGTTTTTTGAATTTTGAAAATGCGAAATCTGGGATTAAATTAGGGGTGGCTCAAACACGAACCGCCCCTGATGTGTTCACATTAGGGGCGGCTCTTGTCAACCGCCCCTAATGTGCTCCTGTCAACCGTCCCTAATGTGGAAGCACATTAGGGGTGTTTTATTAGGGGCGGTTGGAGGAGCCACCCCTAATGTGCATCTTTAGCCGCCCCTAATGTGCCTGTTCTGTAGTAGTGTCATAGTCCAAGTTACATTCATTTAATTGGTGGTAATCGTTCCAGCCAGTTGCCCCTTTCGTGTTATAGGTTAAAATATTCTAGACAAATTCACTGCCAATATATGTTAACGAGAATAGTTTTTTTTTTTTTTTTTTTTTTTTGGCGCAGGAGGAAGATCCAATAAGCGTGGTGGAAAATGTCTAGGGATATGGCGGATATCAAACCCGAGGATCTTCTAGAGAAAATGGGTGACTTTTCTAAGAAGCACGAAGAAGTGAGCCCTACTCATATGTTGTTCTAATAATTATTACTACGATCATTTTAGTATTATCTAATATTGTCGTCTCTTTTCCTTTGATGTCACTATTATTACACATCGATATATTGTTAATATGTTGTTTCAGCCGTATTTGTAGTATTACCTTTTTTGTACTTATGCTGTATATTTCTTAGTAACCTCCTCTTTTTTTCTTAAAGTAGACTATCATTGATGGCACCACATTTGAGGAACCCCGTCCTGATCCAGGTATTTTTTTTATTACATTAGTATAATAACAGAACCAAAGCTGATACGCATCGGATAAATGTGAAATAAGTAAATTACAGAAACGCAGCAACTCATGTTAGGATAGTAATAGTAGCCTGATCCCCAATCTCTGCTAGTGACGATGTGACACAGTCATAACGTGTTCCAACAAAACATTTACTGAAATGCATGTAGTGCTAATAATATACTTTCCAGTCTTTGTTAATTCTCCAATTTTGCTTCCCATAATTATCCCCAGCAATCATGAGCAATTTATTAGTACATCCTTCTGAACATAGTGTTGTGAGATATTCTTTCCACATACTTATTAGTGTTAATTATCATCTTGCTACAATTCTATTATTTGAAGAAAAATGGGCTAGTAATTCATAATGGATGCAAATGTGAAATGAACAAATTGATTCTGGAATGTAAAACAGAATAAATGTCTTATCTTTAATGTGGTGTAACTCATATTATTTGAATGTCCCTAGTTATATGTTGGTAGGATAAGTAAATATACAAAAGGAAATTACATATATCTCTAATATATGTAACACGTGTTGTGAGAGTGCCTAGTTGTTCATGATCCTTTAGTGCCTCCTTATAACAGTTGTGCATGTACATATTGGGACATCTATCACTCCTAACACTACATTGAATTACAAACATATATAAGCTGATACACCTCGGATAAATGTGATAATATAATTAAGAAGATGGATACTGGGTATATATACATGAATGACCAATTCTCCATGCATACTAATTTACAGAAACGCAGCAACGACTTGATGTGGTGTTGGTGTATGCGTTTGACTGCACCGATTATAATCCTGCCTGGTACACGACGGGCTCCATCTTTTGGATGGTGCAAGAGAGGCTCACAGGCTTGAAAGGCAGCAGCTTGGGTTACATCTACCCCATGTTAACCCCAAACGAGTACACGTTGGATATGAAGGTAGTTGACCGCGAAGATTCCAAGGCAAATGATGACTACACACCATTTGACGAGCGCACTTTACCCTGCACAAAAGACATGGCATCTGGCCTCAAAGAGGCGAATAAAATGCTCATCAGGTACGCAGATAGTAAAAACGGCATCATCTTGTTCTTCTCCGATGGGTCGATAAACGAGGGAGACTTCTTTGATGGAACGGAGGATTTCAAGTCAGAATTCCCTGTGCACACATTTACACTTGGAGGGGACACATATAATGAGGTACGTGTCCTGTCCGATCTAATATCTGTCAAAATTTCTATATATCGATTTATTATTAAGTCGTGAATCCTCATGTCATGTATGTGATACAGGTTCTCCAAGCCATTGCGGATAAATCCAATGGAACGTTCCACGATAAGCCCTGTCTCGGAAAGGCCGATGCTATCTGAATGGTTCCCGTTGCTACTGGATAGCATCGTTGATGGCACCACATATAAGGAACCCCATCTGGTCCAGGTATTTAAATTATATAAGTATAATAACTAAACTGAAAGCTGATACGCCTCGGCTCGGAGAATATATGCATGAATGACCAAATCACAATGCGTACTGATTTACAGAAACAGGGCGACTTAATGTGGTGTTGGTGTATGCGTTTGACTGCACCGATTACACCCCTGCCTGGTACACAACGGGCTCCATCTTTTGGATGGTGCAAGAGAGGCTCACAGGCTTGAAAGGCAGCAGCTTGGGTTACATCTACCCCATGTTAACCCCAAACGAGTACACGTCGGATATGAAGGTAGTTGACCGTGAAGATTCCAAAGCAAAAGATGACTACACACCATTTGACGAGCGCACTTTACCCTGCACAAAAGACATGGCATCCGGCCTCAAAGAGGCGAATAAAATGCTCATCAAGTACGCAGATAGTAAAAACAGCATCATCTTATTCTTCTCCAATGGGTCGATAAACGAGGGAGACTTCTTTGATGGAATGGAGGATTTCAAATCAGAATTCCGTGTGCACACATTTACTCTTGGCGGGGACACATATAATGAGGTACGTGTCATGTCCGATCCAATATCCTGTCAAAATTACTCTATATCGATTTGTTATTAAGTCATGAATCCTTATGTCATGTATGTGATGCAGGTTCTCCAAGCCATTGCGGATAAATCGGGTGGGACGTTCGACCCCATTGCAGTTCCAGAAGGACCCGAGCAATCAGTGCACTTCAAACAAAAACTTGATAGCCTCCTCTCGGGCCCCAAAACGACGAACTGAATTTGCCAATAGTACCCATGAATTTGTTATGTTTTCGACACATACATGGACACCATTCTGAACACCTTTCTTCTATTGCTTCTTACTATTATATGTAATAATAACGTAACGTTGTGTTGTGTAACATGCATGTTGTGCCCGTAGAGTCGATCGTGCGTCCTAGGCTGTTTGGATTTCCCATGTTTGTAGCTAAATGAATTTGGACACGGTGGTTCGCGTTGTGTCTGGGTGGCTTGTTTGGCTGCAATGTCACGCACGTTCTGTTGGCCATGGGATGGCACGGCAATTTTGCAGGGCGTGGGCGAGTGCAATCGGATGAGGTCGTCCTTTGTAATCCCGCTGTCAATAAAAGTAAAAAGACGAGAAAACTAGAAAAGCAGCAGTACACACTGCGCCAAAAATCCAGTGTATGTCCATGTTCATAAGAGTTCTTCGGTGTTCTTGGCGATTGAGAGATGAGAGAGGACCGTGTTCTAGCAATGACTGATCCCGATCAGAATCCAACATGCTCATTCTCAATATTCTGATAATTGCATGGATCCATTTGTTTCTTCTGTATCTTTTTTAAGTTTTAACCTAATTTCTCTTCAACTCTGTGTAAACAGTGACCTATTAATCCAATTAGATGCAAGTGCACACGAGCATGTCGTGCTTCCACTTTGCAGCAAAGCATCTCCAAGAGTTTTCTAAAATTTTCGTCTAAAAACTACATTGTTTCCGATTCCTAAAAGGTATTTAGGAGAAAAAAATAAAAGAGAAGGCCATCTCCAATAGTACACAATATCGCACTTCTAAAAACTCAAATTTTGGTTTCACTTAGATTTATTTGTGGTTCTTTTTTTGACGCGAAAGGCTTCGCTTATGTACAACGCTGCCACCTCATTCTGTCATGTTGTCCAAGTTCTGTGGTTCCCAGCAAAATCCTCTCCAGACGATGGCGGCGGCAATGATCTCCTTCTGTCGTAATGACTCCTCCCCCTCTGCCAACTTGATCTGGTGAAAATCAAGCACAAAGGTCTGTTGAGGTAAACCAAGCATCTCAATGAAGTTCATCTTTCAGGTCATCTATGATGGGTAGATGATACTTGTTCTTGACAGTAAGAGTATGTAGCTTTCGGTAGTCAATACACATCCTGCAATCTCTGGTCTTCTTCTTGACTAAAAGGACCGGTGAAGCAAATAGGCTTGAACTATGATGTATCAATCCCTTCTCTAAAAGGTCATCCACCTGCTTCTCAATCTCATCTTTCTAGAAAGGACTGTATCTGTATGGTCTCAATGAATGGTTGTGCTCTAGGCAAGAGAGGTCGGTATTTGCTCAGGTCTCCAGCTCTGCATGGAGGCAAGTAAGGGATTGGTTGAAATAGGGTTGAAATTGGTCAATGATTTTTTGGATTGCTACTGGAGTTGGATTTTTGCAGACACATGTGTAGCAGTTTTTGTGATGAGTGATTGTCAACATGTCAACATTGTGATTCTGTTCTTATACCAACCTAGCACACAAGGTGTGTCAAACAACATGTCTCTTGTCTTGTGGTGTGCAGGTGTTGAGCTAGGAGACGGTGGTCGACGGTTGAGTCAAGGTCAAGTAGGGTGTGCCGTGCCGATGGACCTAGGATGGTGAAGGGCGGACATGAGGCTTGCACTGAGGGACTTGGAGTGCCGAGTGACTAGCTGTGGTGGCTAACACCTGGGACATCGACAAGTGCAAGTGCACATGGCATGACCGTGTCGATTAGGTTAAGGCAGTGGACGTGCAAGTCGAGCAGGCAGCTCTGGAACACTTGGCGACCGAGTGGTCGAGGACGGCATTCATACGTGTCGACAAGGTTTGGTGGTTTGGCCTCAAAACCATCGGCGGTGATTTGGTGGTTTCGCCTCAAAACCATCAGCGGCGAGTTTCAAAGGTTTGCCCCTCAAAAGCCGGGCGAAGGTCCCGAGGCGGACGGATGGACGATGTATGGCGGCATTAGGGAGCTCGCATCGAGGTGAAGCTACTGGTGAGAAGGCATGGTGGCCGTCGGATCAAGAATCCTAGGTTGGACCATAACGCCCTCGGGCTTGGTGGTTTGACTCAATTGTATCCAAGGGCAAAACTAGGATTTTGTAATAGCCCTGTTAAATGAGATGAGGAAGCCCCCATCTCCCTCGCCTCTCCCATTTTTGCATTTTTCTTTCTAGTGGGTAGGTTTTCTCATCCCCTTTCATCAACCATGGAGAGAGGTCCACAACTTCAACAATTTCCCATAGGAATGGTGGAGTAACCACCTCGTTCCATGGTTGATTTAGCCATGAAGTTGTGTTATGTGTTCTTGTGATATTCTTCCCGAGTTTATTTTTCTCCCCTCTATTTTGTGCCTCCTTTCTTCATTTCTAGATCGTTTGAGTTCATTTTCCATGCCTTGATTCGTTCTCTGATGTGAGAGGATCATTCCCACCGGAGGATTTGAGCTAATTCCTCACGAGTTGGTAGGTTGGGGTAAGAACGTGTCTAGGGTTCGTTCTTCGCGATTTTTCCTTCCCTTTTGATTTCACGTGGATTCACTTCAAATTGAGCAATAATCTTTTGAACATAGCTCACCTAGTTGCTCAGGAACGTCTCTACCAAATTTGACACCAGTTGGTTTTGATTTGAGTGAGATCCACTTGGTTTTGGGTGAAATGAAATTTTAGGGCGATTTTCTAGACGACCCACGGATAGTTCGGACCTGCAGGGCAGATAGTCTGGGCATCAGGTTTGAACTGGTCAGATTTTGAGTGTTTTTTCAACTTTGAAGCGCGGACTGTCCAGCTATAATTCACGGACTATTCGTCGTTCATTTTTATTCTGAGTATTTAAGAACCGGGTGCTCTTGACGCGAACTTACTTTTGACCTGCGGACTATTCGTGCTCATTTCCCTAACTGTCCACAATAGAGTTTTTTTGTTTGTCTCCTGATTCTGCACAGATCGGTGTGTTTTTCAATTTTTGACATGCAGACTGTCCACGTACTGTAGCAGCAATGTAGCAACACTTTGGACTTCCTAGGGCTAATGTAGCAGACTGTCCGGGTACTGTAGTAGCAGCAATGTATTGCAGACTGCCTGGGGTACTGTATGTTAGTTAAATTGATGCAGAGTCTCTTCGTTTAGTCGATATCTTGGGGTGAGTTGGTTAGGATCGAGCATTGTTGGAGTCGTGCCTGACTACGACATGATCGGCATAGGACTTTGTCATGAACACGCCATGGCGTGCTGGGCGCACGGGGCAACCACCACGGTGAAATGGTGTTTGTACTCTTAACTGCATGGTGTGGGATGAGGTTGTGTCCCTCAGATGTTCTATATATACATGAATAAACGACTCAAGGGGTTATTATGTTGGCAGTGCAAAATCATATCTTTTCCGCAAGTTTTACATCTACCTTAGTTCTAGCTCTCGTCACTGTCACCGTGACCACCACGGTGTTGCCGGCATTCGCGTTCCGGCTGCTCAAGCCAGGTTGAGTTCAAACAACTAGTATCAGAGCCGAAGGGTCATTGGAGGAGGCGTGTTCGAAGGACTATAGAGGGAGGAGGTGTAGTAGAGTGAGGCGGATCATCGTGTTCAAGCTTCTCAAGCTGTGAACACCTACTGTCGCCATGGGCTCTATGGTGGACAAGGACAAGGAGCTGATGGAGTGGGCGTGGAATCAGGCTGCAGGAAATCTAGTATGGCCGATGCTAACCCGTTCAAATTACTAAGAGTGGTCAGCTCATGTGTAGTGCAACCTTGAAGCTATGTATCTATGGGACACAATTGAATCTGACAAGTTGAACACTGCCGATATCGTCTTGCCATGATCCGTGGTCTTCCAGCAAAGATGCACTCAATTTGGCTAAATAAAAGGTCTGCTAAGGAGGCATGGGAGGTGATCAAATCTATGCAGTTAAGTGCAGACACGGTGAAAGAGGTGAACACATAGAAGCTTCTTACTGAGTTTGAATCTATCTCATTCAAATCTGGCGAGACGCTCGAAGACTTTGCAGTAAGGATCGGGAAGCTCGCAACTGATCTGAAGGGGCTAGGAGAGACGGGCATTGAAGATGCATGGATTATGAAGAAATTCCTTAGGGTGGTGCCACAGCGATACAATCAAGTGGCAGTCACCATTGAGATGTTCAGCGATTTGAATAAACTATCGGTGGAGGACTTGGTAAGTTGTCTACGAGCGGCGAAAGATCGGTTCGAGCCTCTTCAAGAAGAGGTGATGAACAAGGATGGACAATTGATGATGAACGAGGAAGAGTGGCTCACGAAGCATAAGGGTCGTGGTGCGATGCATATGTCGAGCTCATCTGTCAGTAAGGATGGTAGCAACAAACAGTATGTCAAGAAGAATAAGACAAGTGCTCGGGGAGTAGCTAATGGTGGGCGTGACACCCGTGACACAAGTGCTAAGGAGGGATCGGGTACTCCACATTGCAATGGCAACTGCAACAAGTGCAAGGTATATGGCCATTGAGCCAGGGAGTGCAAAAAGTTCCCAAGGGAACAGACTGATGCAGCCCATCATGCCAATACTGATGTAGATCTACGAGCTCTCTTGGTAGCACAGGTGTGTAATGTGGTGAAAACCACAGGTGTTGCGGTGGCTCTTCAAGTGGTCTTGAATCAACAACAAGTAGATCCTTCCTTGTATGAAGATGGGTCGTGGGTTCTGGACACAGGCGCCACAAATCACATGACAGGTTGCAGAGCGTCATTGACAAGCCTCGATGAATCAGTGCGAGGTGCAGTCAAGTTTTGTGATGGGTCCAAGGTCGAGATTTGTCGGATCGGTGTTGTCATGCTTGCTGGCAAGAATCAGGAACATCAAGTGTTAACTGAAATCTATTACATACCGTCGCTCAATTGTAACATAGTGAGCCTTGGCAAGCTCGGAGAAGGTTTTTGTCGTGTTGAAATCGACAACAGGGTCATGGAAGTCCTGGAGCACTGATAGGATGGCAGTAGCAAACAGAGCGTGCTCATTCAGGCAGAATGCGAGAACCGGCTGTACATCATATAGGTGAAGGTGACCTCACCAATATGCCTCTTGTCAAAGATGAATGATGTTCAGAATTTCAGGGCCCTTCAAGATCTTAGGGTCAGGGAAATGGTAGAAGGTATGCCGGTGGTCTGATGTGTCGAGCAGGTGTGTGATTGGTGTGCGCTAGGCAAGCAACACCGGAAACGTTTCCCCATGGCTTCAGCATACCGTGCAACAGCTTGCCTTGAGCTGGTGCATGTAGATCTTTGTGGCCAGGTCACACCGCCCACGGCGGGCGTGAAGCTATTCTATCTCCTCATAGTCGACGATCATAGTCGATATATGTGGATTGAGTTGATGATCATGAAGGATGAAGCTCTCAGGCATTTTAAAAGATTCAAGATTGCTACTGAACTCGAGCTGGGTTGCAAACTGAAAGCTTTAAGGTCATACCGCAGAGGCGAGTTGAACTCGGGTGCATTCTTGGAGTTTTTTCATGACCATGGCACCACAACCGCTTACACTTCACAGCAAAACAGAGTCATTGAGCGGCATAATGAAACGTTGGTGGAGAGCACGGTGTCTACTCAAGAGCATGAGTGTCCCAGGTCAGTTATGGGGAGAGGCAGTGAAGACAGCGGTGTATCTGCTAAACCATGCTCTAACCAAGAGCCTACATGGCAAGACACCGTTCGAGGCTTGGTTTGAGGAAGCCAGGTGTGAAGCATCTACGTACTTTTGGATGCAAGGCGTATGTGAAGCGAGTTGGACCAGGGATCAGTAAGCTATCAGACATATTGGTGCCAGGTGTATTCTTTGGTTACGAACCGGGAACGAAGGGGTATCGAGTCTATGATCCTATAAATGACAAGTTGATGATAAGTCGTGATGTGATCTTTGATGAGAAGGTAGCCTGGAATTGGGAGGGGAACGAACACAGGCCGACCGGTGGTGTTTCAAAAGCGGTCGAGCCCGAAACATTCTCTGTGCAGTGTCTTGATGACACGGTTCATGGTCCGGTAATAGATCCGGCAATAGATCCTGATGTAGATGATGGTCTGCATTCTGGTGATTGGGAACCAGCCTCACCTGTAGATACAATTCCAACTCCACTCATGCCAGCACATCGACCGATCAAATGGGACACTCCACCTTCACATGATAGTGATTTTTCTCACGGTGGACCTCCACTAAGGTACAGGTCTACCTCTGATTTACTTGACACCATAGATGAGGTGCGAATCTTGAATACAAATGGCATACGCCGATAGCGAGTAAGAGCTGAAGTCAATTCAGGAAGCACTTGTAGAAGAATGTTGGAGAAAGGCAATGGTAGTAGAGATGAAGGCAATTGAAGATAACAAGACATGGGTTGCCTGTGTTCTGCCACCCAAGCAGAAGGCCATTGGCCTCAAGTGGGTATTTAAGGTCAAGAAAGACCCAGATGGGAAGATTATCAAGCATAAGGCACGTCTAGTAGCCAAAGGCTATGCCCAGTATCAGGGGATCGACTTTGTCGAAGTTTATGCTCTGGTAGCCAGGATCAAGACAATTAGGGTTTTGTTAGCACTTGCAACACATGGGGGATGGAAGATTCATCACATGGAGGTTAAGTCAGCTTTCTTAAACAGTGATCTAACAGAGACAGTCTATGTCAAGCAACCCCTAGGGTTCATCGTTGGCAGTCCTGACAAGGTGTTGAGGTTGAATAAAGCTTTTTATGGCCTCAGACAGTCACCTCGGACGTGGAATGCTAAACTTGACAAGGAATTGATTGCTCTTGGGTTTGTGAGGAGCAAGCTGGAGCATGCTGTCTACAAAAGGAGTAGCAGAGATTCTCTTCTTCTTGAAGGAGTTTAGGTTGATGATCTTATAATCTCAGGACCATCAGAAGGTGAGATTCTGAAGTTTATGGCCGAGATGAAAAGCAAATTCAGCATGAGTGATTTGGGGCTCCTAAGTTATTATCTCGGGATTGAGGTTAAGCTGGGAGAAAGCTCAATCACATTGAGCCAAAGTGCATATGCTCTGAAGATTTTGGAGAACTTTAACATGAAACATTGTAATTCTTGTGATACTCCAATGGAGTGCAGGCTCAAGCTCATCAAGTTGAAAAAAGAGGAGGCAGTTGATCCAACAGCATACAGGAGTCTTGTTGGGAGCCTCAGGTACATAGTAAACATGAGGCCAGGCTTAGCCTTTTCCATTGGAGTGGTGAGCAGATATATGCAAGCACCTGGAAAGGAGCATTGGGTTGTTGCCAAACACATTTTAAGATACCTAAAGGGAACTGTTGGGTATGGCTATGTGTATGTAAGAGGAGGAGAGCTACAACCCATGCTATTGGGTTATAGTGACAGTGACTACGCCAATGATGTGGAGGACAGGAGGAGCACGTGTGCTGCAGTCTATTTTCTCGACAAAGGTGACGTGGTCGTCTCAGAAGCAAAAGATTGACGCTCTCTCATCTTGTGAAGCTGAATACGTCACAGCAGCAGCAGCGTGCCAAGGCATCTGGCAAAGCCGACTCATAGCAGATATGTTGGGGACGAAAGAGGCGACAATGAAGTTACTCATGGACAGCATGTCCACGATAGCTCTTAGTAAGAATCCAGTGCATCACGAATGAAGTAAGCATATCGACACTAAATATCACTTTCTTCGTGAATGCATAGAGGTTGGTTATAGGTGGAGGTAGATCACATTGGGACAGCAGATCAATTGACTGATATCTTTACCAAGCCGCTGGGGAGAATCAGGTTCATAGAACTGAGGAGTGCTTTAGGAGTCGTTCGAGTGATCAAGTTTAGGTGGTGATTTGTTAGTTATATTGATGCAGAGTCTTGTAATCTTTCGTTCAGTCAGTATCTAGGGGTGAGTTGGTTAGGAACGGGCGTGGTTGGAGCCGTGCCTGACTAGACACGATCGGCATAGGAGTTTATCATGAACACGCCATGGCGTGCCGGGCGCACGGGGCAATCACCATAGTGAAATGGTGTTGGTACTGATTACGGCATGGTGTGGGATGAGGTCGTGTTCCTCAGATGTTCGATATATACATGAATAAACGACTCAAGGGGGTGTCATGCAAAGTCACATCTTTTCTGCAAGTTTTACATCTACCTTAGTTCTAGCTCCCGCCACGGTCACCGTGATCACCACGGCGTTGCCGGCGTTCGCGTTCTGGGTGCTTAAGCCATGTTGAGCTTCAACACTTTAGCAGATTGTCCGTGCGTAGCAGTTTGTTGGTTGGTCCCTACCTTGCCTGTTCGGTCTCTCGATTCGATTCGGTTTGTTCCACGATCTTATGATGCCCGTTGTGTTCCTAGGGGAACATCAACCCTCATCTTTGGGTCGTGGAGTTCTCTTCTCTTGTGTTGCTTCTTGGGGTTGTTTATTGAGCTAAGGTCCAAAGGTTTGGAAAGAAATTTTGAGGCTCCCATTCACCCACCCCCTCACAAACTCCAAAGTGTGCCGCTCTATTGTATAAAGAACATAATATGCTCTTGCCATAGCTTGCAGTTGAGTTCTTGAAATTGGAGGACCCCAAATTGCTTCAGAATGCATATTGTAACACAATGTCTTCTCCCTCATGATTAAACAACAACCACTTATGTCCATAGTGTACATTGATAGTATTTCTCATGATTAAACAACGACCACTTATGTCCATAGTGTACATTGATAGTATTTCATAGGTAGTGGCGGATCTAAAGGGGGGGGGCTAATGATCTTGTTCCATCACTAATCACTGTAGCAAAAACATCAAATCACCATGTAATCTTCATGCAAATCAACATCTCCATTGTTTTAGCCCCCCTCCCCAATACTGCATCCGCCAGGGCTATGCATTGATAACCAATCCATCCCATGTATAATACCATAGCTGCCCAATGGAACTATCTTGAAGGAGCTCTTGAAAGTATGACCTTGTATTGTGGACACACAGTTTGGTAACTCATAAGAACAAAGAATTTCACTACCATCAGCAATTCTACAGTCAGAGCCCTGGGTGCTAGGGGCAAAAATATAGTTTCATGCAGAACTTAACGACGATGGCCGGGCGGTTTCGGGCTTTGTCGGTGGTGCATCAGGCCTGACCTAGTTGGGACCGGGGAGTAGTCGCGGCCGTTTGTGGGAGAGAGGTATATATGTAAGTATACATGGCTGCTATAGCTGGATAGCCGTGCTGGATGAGAACCTCTCAGCTACTACATGGGTTGCAACCTGACAGGGGCCGGCTTCGATCACATCAGTGCTCATAAACATTAATCCTCTGGCCCGTCACATTTGTTCGTCGAGGGCAGGGGAGGATTGGCGTATGTAGTTCATGGAATTAGCTATGATAATAACGTGTTGAGTGACGACAAAGCTGCCTGGGTATAGCAGCTTACGTAGTTCATACCTCGAATGACGAAGCCAGCATTTCGTCATGCATGTGTTGGGTGGTGGCAGGCAATTAGTTTATGTCCACTTACGGCGGCGAATCCGCGTGCTAGCGTTGTCCTAAGTTCGATGGATGAGCCGAGGAATCTGCGCTGTCCCACGTTTGATCAACGTGCATAAGCTGCAGTTTCGATAAAAACATATTTTCTTTAGGACCTCACCAAACAGATTCGCGCTAGCAAAGCTCTCGCAACTTTGGATAACGTGACTTCTTCCAAGGCCACATATTGGTATACTAGCATGCACCGAAAAAAAAGGATCGAGGTCAGCTCGTTAACGTGTCAACTTGCCTTTGTTTCGGCTAGGGTACGGTGAGTGAGTATATTGTTTGTAGTGTTAATAAGCTGGCTCGCTCGGTTTCCTAGAATTGAAGCCACCACTTTGGCTTGATCTCGATTCAGATCCGAGAAATCAGCTAGTTCTTAACTGTGATGGATGCGAGCGAGCAAATTAAAAATTAAGAGTCAAGTCTGGGGATCCAGTTCTGTTTAATAACAATGCAATTCCTCACTATGTATGTCCCTAGTATAGCTATTGAGTCAAGAGTTGTAACCTCGTTCTTCTTTATATATAAATATATATATGAATGGCTGGGCCGGATCATGGTCCTCATCACTACGGAGCAGACCACTCTTCTCTCCTCCGCGCGAGTCCCACCTTCCTCTCACCACCACTCCGCACCAACAAGTAGCAGCAGCGACAGCGAGCGTGTGGCGCGTGGGGATCCATCCGCCGAGTTCCAACAAACCGTCGCGGACGGAGCCTCCGCGTTCTACTCCTCCGACCCCAACCTCAGATTTGCCCGCATCGTCATCCAGGTCACCCCCATCTCCTCTATTTTCCCATGCTATTCCATCTACGTCTGCAAGATATATGCATTGATTTGCCCACCAGATGTCTGTGGTTCTGTTACTACTTTCCATCTTCAGAAAAAGAACAGTTTGCCACACATCTTATGAATATGTTTTTCAGTAGCATTTCTGAATGAGAAAACATTATCTGTTCTCACTAGTAGTTTGCATGTTGCTCTTCTAACCTGATACTCATACAGTAGACCAACTGCACGGACCTTTCAGGTGCTGAAAAAACCTACAGGCAACTAGCACAAGGCGGCAGGAGCAAAGGCTCCCTGACTCTTCCTGCGGTTTCATGACATATGCCTATGCAGTCCGCATTAGACTGTCACATAGATACTTTGCTTCTTCCTTCTCTTGCTCAGGCTGGAGATATTTCTGACATCTTACATGGGGACGTGTTTTCCGCTGTAGTTATTTTTATATATCCTGTCTGGAAGACACAGGGAGACATAATGGGACCCATAATGATGAATGAGTAGGGTGCTTAGCTGGTTTGGTAATTATAAACGCACCTTAGTCTGTTTGTGTGTTGTGATTGGTGTGTTCTGTGTTAAGCAAAAGCATTGACGGTAGCATTAGGCTAGTGGGCAACTGTAAGCAAGAGCATTGACAAATCCATCTCGAGTTTGATCAAAATATATGCAGGCCAAAGATAGAAAGTTCTTATGCTCGGCTAAGAAGAGTCATATGTCAAAAGTTTTTGCCTTTGTAAAATCTATTCTTTGATGCGGCATCTAATCTAATCTTCATTCCTAGTTCAGTCTAACGTCAGTACATATTGTTTTCAAAAAAAAAAGAAAAAAACTTCAGTATATATTGGGGTAGCGGCGCGGCTGCTATCTTGTGTTACATTTTTCCAGTCTCTAGTTCCAAGCACAAAGGGATTGTGTCATAATCTGATGCGATAAAAAAATTGATGTGGCTACTGATTCATGCTCTTTTATATGGATATCTTATGCATGCTCTTACAGCTTGATGTTGCAACTTTAGTGCAAAGTCGTATTTGAAGTTTTATGTTAAAAAATAATAGTACACACAACGGGAGCTGGTAGCAAGCAAGCCGTGCTCTGAGTAAGCAACCACGAGCAATAAGCTGATCGTGCTCCATGTGCACCATTGGTGCACCGCGGGTCCAAAAATTATTTAAATGGAGTGGCCGGTGCTTCTATACACAGAAAATGTTTTTTTTTTTTTTTTATGAGCACACAGAAAATGGGTTGGTGGATCAGTTGCGGTCAGATCCAAGGTTAAACCATCTCCATTTTAAGGGCGTGTTTGGTGTGGATTCTCGGATGACTTCAGGAGCCGTTTATGGCTCCACCAAGCCAATATGAGACTAGCAAATGGCTCCGTGCGAGAAGTCCCCGGATTTTGCATTTACTAGAGACGTTTCACGCAACTGAAGCCAAAAAATCTAGCTTCGCGCCTAGCTCCTGCGCAAGCTGCTGTGGGCCCAACGCATGAGAATGGCGGATTTGTCCCCATGCCGACAGCCACCGGCTGTGGGCTCAGGACACCGGATCTCTACCGTCGTGCGAGCACGTGTAGTAGCTAAGGTGCATGGGGCCGCCAGGCGATGGAGCTCCAGGCGAGGAGAAAGGGATGTGTTATTGGGGAGGACCGAAGGGACGTGTTGCGGGGAGGCGGAGAGATACGGGGAAGTGTGGAACGGAGGGCAGGGATGAGCTAGCGTGGGGGAGGGTGATGCGGCGGCAGTGGCCCATGGTTGGGCGCGCTCCGAGGTGTGGGCGGCGGCGGGATCAGGACGCGACTTCCAAAGTTGAAGACGAGCGTGTACTTGCGTGCTGATGTGTGGATTCAAGTCACTAGCCACTGGATAATGGCGGATAAAGGAAGGTGAAGAAAAAATAAAATGAGAGATAAGGGTATTATGGACTTTTTTACTCTCTTGCCTATGCGGAGAATTTGTTTTGCCAAACAGTCCACACAGCTTCCACTCCTAAAAAAGATTCTGCTCTATCGCGAAACCAGAGCTATTTTTTGAGGAGTCGGAGCCCTACCAAACGGGTCCTAACTTTTACATGTAACTGTGCTTGTGTTGCTATTTGCTAAGTTTCTCTGTGCACGGTGTCCCATCGAAATTAGGTAGTCGTATGCCATGAAAGTCATAGTCCAATTTACATGTATTTAATTGTTGGTAATTGTTTCAGCAAGTTGTCCCTTTCCATGTTATAGGTTAACGTATTCTTATACTAGACAAATTCACTGCGAAAATGTCTCAGGAAGAAGATCCAATAAGCGTGGTGGAAAATGTCTATCGATATGGGTTTCAAACTCAAGCATCTTCTAGAGAAAACGGGCGACTTTTCAAAGAGCCACGAAGTAGAGAGCCATACTGAAAAGTCCCGAAGGTTCGGCCAATTCTACAAGGTTTGGGTACTGTGCTTAGATTAAGTGATAAACAGCTAGGTACTAGAAGTTTGTAGTTACTTTGTGATCTATATATATCGACATGTGACTGTTTCCGGCAGGATAAAGATGAAAAGATTGCTATGAAGAGGATCGATCCCAAAAAAAGAGCTTGATTTTGAAAAACTTGAAGTTGAACTCGGTAAGCTTCGAGAGGTAGAACATGAGAATGTGGTAAAGTTACTCGACGTCTGTAAAGGAAAAAAATAGTCATTTCATTGAAGAAGGTGGGAGAGTGCTTTGGAAGCCATTAATGGAGCGAATTCTCTAGGTTTGTATGATTTAATGGTGAACTGAAACCACTCGGTAATGCTATGGGATATGTTTCAAACGGTGTTCCGTTAACAAACTTATTAAATCAAATACTTTAGGTTTGTATGTAGTTCTTCTAGCGTTAGATTACATATACTTTAGAATACAAGATATGTGCCTCATGAGCCTGCTGAGTACCGAACATTATGCAAAGTCGCGAACTGTGCAGATTTGACTTGGACGAGGACTCCGTAGAACTGGGCATGATTCTGGATTAGGGACTCAGCGCGGCCAGATAGTGCACATATTTGGCCGAATAAGTATATGTATACTAATTTGGCCGGATAAGTATACGTGTTTCCTGCTACTAACCCCGTACTCCCTACTTGCCAGCGCCATCATTCGACAGTGTCAACCCCTCTCCACCTTTACAAAGTGGCGAGACGAGGTGGCTTTTTTTTTTTTTTTTTTTTTTTTTTTTTTGAGGGATAGACGAGGTGGCTGCTGGGTGGGTTTGGTTGGTGCGGGTGGGTTGATTGTGTGAATAGTTATTAGAAAAAACTAGTTCATCAACCCGTGCTCCCAAGACGGGTTAGAATATTATCGAGATACTAACTATCTAATATACCTTTTCTCTTCAGTAATATTCTAAATAATAGATTCCCTTTATCTATATTCACATTTTTTTTCTTTACTTAGCGTTCTTAGTTTGTAAATCAGCAATATACATTTACTTGAAAGATTTGGTAAACTATGATGGTTTAGCTGCAATTGCAGTTTGACAACTTGAACCTCAACTTTGATCCCCACCCCCACCTCCCTCCTCCCACCCAAATTTTAAGCATACTAATCGCTTAGTTACAATGACTACTATTTACAATGATGATTATAGTGTACCAATTTGAAGGAAAAATGTTTTAGATTTAAGTAATGGTTTATGATATATCTTTTTCATTTCTAGGATTAATCTTTTTTCTAGCACCATAGGTATTTAGTTGAAACATAGATAAATTTAAAGTATATAAACCCTTATTTCAACCCTTTATGTGATATCTTATGAAAATTTGTATTTTAACTTTCGGCTTCTTATTTAGATGGTTTAACATTTTGTACATGTGTCGGTTCAAAATTCTAATGCTTTTCGTACCTTTGATTCAACATTCTCATGTTTTATTTTACTAAAAGAATACTCTTAGTTCGTACAATGTAATAAACAGTTGTTTCGGCATGCACCATATGCCACTCAAGATGTTGTTGTTTTGTTACTATTATTGATATTGATATAATATAATGTCCCAACCTAAATGTTTTAAGTTTTTCTAGAAAATAAAGTTTATTATTATAACTATTAACACATATTTATTATTAAAATGAAAAATAAACCTAATAGTGAATAAGGATCATATCATTTACGTAGTAGTAGAAAAATTCCATTGTAGTTGTAGGATCTAGCAAGATTGTCATACCTTTAACGTGTATTACTGCTAGCGTCATTGTTGATGCTGACGTTGTGGACTGGACACCAAACATCATGGCACTGGTAGTCTTGCACCTTCAAGTTTCCACACCACCGATCTCCTTTCATTGCTTGATGTAGATCCCTCATCGATCTCATCGGCTCATAGAAATAGATGACAGTGGCATCGACGAACACCTGCTCAAGCTCGTCCTTTTGCCCACAACTAAAAACACATAGGGAACTTGGGTTTGGCCCATCAGGTCCATGGTAATCCTCTGCAGCCAAACACACCTATAAGCTCTCATTTTTCAAGCAAAGACAATCAATTCAAGCATATGCCTCCAAAAAACATTAGAAAATAAAACTCCATGCTACATCACAGGCAAGAATCAAGAGGATCCACTTCATGTGCGAGCCTTCGACCAACAGATGAAATCAAATAAATAAACCAATAAAGAGAGTGGGTAGATGTAAATTAAATTTAACCTTACAGAGTCTATGTGGATCCAACACATTTATTCGGTAAACATGCCCACTTGTTTCAATACCAACTCTAAATTAGAGAGGTTCCTCACCCAATTTTGAGAAATATCATGCAAAATGCTTAAGGCCATATCACCAGAATTATTTTATAGATAGTTTGGAATACAATATGAACTTAAAACTTGGAGCACATATAAATAAAATCAAGTCAAAACTCAAAACGTACGGAAAGGAACTAAATAGGAGGCAAGTCAACCTTCAATCGGGGTAGCCCCGGAGCAATTGGCCTCCAGCACTGGCGCCATAGCGTCGTCCCCACATCCGCCTTGCAGAGCCAGCAGTTAGCGTTGGCTTGCAGAGACATGTCAGAGATCTTATCGCTGTCCTCACTCGTCAAACGAATAACTTGGCGGCGGCGCCTGCGAAGAAACACGAAAGAACATGCGGCACCCTTTAGATAAATTGTATTTGATGTGACTAATAATACTTTGGTTGTTTAGCTGATAATAAATAATGGACTTTTTCTTCCTTTTACCGATAAAATAATGATAGAGGTAGGTAATCTTTTACAAAATTGAATAGATCAAACTGTTGAAAATGGGAGAGCATATAGATTTGATGGATAGATGTTTCTAATTAACATGAGATTTCTAGTATTTTTTCAGCTCGTTACAACTAAACAATATTGTAAAATATCATTGCCAAAAAAAAAATCTGGCCACATGGGATAAAATATTGAACGGCTGTTGGTTAATAATAAAAAACATATCCAATACAATAGGTTAGCGGTAGTTGGTTAATATATTAGTATAAAATATTAGTACTCAAGGGTTAGCCTTAATATCATTGCAAAAAAAAATGGTTGATTATTAATAAAAAATCAACTGACATGAGGGTAGTAGGGACGTTGCATCGTGATGTTCATGCTTGATGCCAATACGGTAAAGCAGCTAGCAGATACACAAACATCAAGAGCCCCTGTTCCTGTAAAATACTATGGATCAACAACAAAGTTCAGGACACAGCGCTATAGGAAGAAGGTTAATTTATGATTTAAGATTTGAGTCCCATATCAATAAACAAATCAGTTTTGACACATACAAATTCCCAATCATAGGTGTGCCATGTCAGATTCGGTATAGAAATAAGGTGGAAAAGTTCAGAAGGTGAGGCTAATATTTTGAGTGAGATAAGAGATCTTCGTACTTGTAAACCATGGGGAGATGAAGGGACTCCTTGCTTCTGCCAGGAGGTAGCGGTGCACGCTGTTGCCTTCGCTGGAGGGCTCGCCGCCGGCCGTCACGGGGAGAAGCAGGACCGCCGCTGGTCTCAGGGAAAGTGGACGGCGGCAAGATCCACAGCCGATGAATTTTGTGCCTGTCCATGGTAGTCCGGTTTACCGATGATTGGTTCCTGGCGACCTAACTGCAACGTGCGATCCAACAATGTCCCCCTGCGGATGAGAAGAAGCGGCAACTGCGATGTGCAAGATTAGATGGGTTTTGGAAAAACACACGTAAAACACCTAGAATGATTTTAGAAATATATTTCGAGTAATGGTGGCCAACCGTGAGTCATGCAGATATATATTATATATTGATAATAGTAATCAAGTCAACGTGATTTGTACTCAAGATACTTTATTAATTAACATATGATAATTGTGAGTTGGGTGGATATATTTTAACGTGTTTGGACTTTTCTTTTTTGTTGATGCATCTAGTAAGTACTGAATATAGACGAACACGTACTTGCAAGGCGGTCATTTTTTTTTTTTTACATCACCAAACGTTGACATTTTTTTTCTTTACAATAAAATAAGTTTATTAGTAGATCCATAAATGTGATGGGACCTGATATATTTTATACTATTAATATATTAACCAATCAACGTGATAGATAGGCCAATATTGGAACGTGTTTTGTAACGTGGATTAAGATTTTTCTGTACGGCCATGTGTTTTTCTTTTTTATTTTTAAAAATAGATTTTGTTTAGTATAATGGCAAAGGTGGGTAATTTTATACAAAATAAATTAGATCCAATGGTTATGGATGGCTAACTGATTTGATTAGATGGCCGGATGTTTCTAATTAATGTGAGATTTTCTAGTATTTATCTAATTTTCTAGCGGCGTTTGGTGAGGATTAATGTGGAGGCTTCATTGAAGCCTCTAATTAGTAATAGTAAGATAAGAAGTAAGATAGCGCTGCCGTACTCTAGAAAAAATAGCGCTGTCATACTCTAGAAAACCTTTACTTTAAATTTGATAGCATGCATGTAACAAGCATAATGGAGGCCCAGCGAAGCCGGAAAGAAATTGGGCCATTTCAGGCCAAGAAGAGGAGCAGCCGCCACAGCAAGGTCTCGTGGGCCAAGGGACAGCGAGCTCGCGTATGAGGAGGGCAGGCCGCCGCCGCCGGATACAGATAATGCTACGTCATCTAGACAAATTAGAAAAAGGAAAAAGAAGTCACATTTCCTCCCCAACTATCAGGAAGTTCACTTTTCCTCCTCAACTCCAAAACCGGACAAATCACCTCCCTCAACTTTTCAAACCATGCATTTTACCTCCCTCGGGCGGTTTTGAAGGTGGTTTTGCTACTGATAACCGCGGGTTTGCTACAGCGTCTGTGGTTTTGCTACAGATCAGGTGCCTTTGCTTTTTTTTTTTTTTTTAAATTCCGGTTGAATCTTTGAAAAAAATCATAGTAAATCATAGAAAAATCATAAAATAAAAAATCCAGTTTTGTTAGACTCCACATGAGTAGATCTACATAGTAAATATATAATATAATATGCTTTAGTATAAAGTTTTTTACTACGAAGGTTTTGTCTTTTTTTTTTTTTATTTATTTGGCTGAATATTTAAAAAATCATAGTAAATCACAGAAAAATAATAAAATAGAAAATCTAATTTTGTTAGACTCCACATGAGTAGATCTACATAGTGAATATATAATATGATATGCTTTAGTACAAAAGTTCTACAAAGTGAATATATAATTAATTGAAATAATTAAAGTCGCGAACTTCTATAATTATTTTGTTGAACTAAAATATACCATATTATATATTCACTGTGTAGATCTACTCATGTGAGTCTAACAAAATTGGATTTTTTTATTTTATAATTTTTTATGATTTACTATGATTTTTCAAAGATTCAACCGAATTTTTTAAAAAAAGACAAAGGCACCTGGACTGTAGCAAAACCACAGACACTCGTAGCAAACCCTTGGTTTTACTGTAGCAAAACCGACTTCAAAACCGCCCGAGGGAGGTAAAATGCATGGTTTGAAAAGTTGAGGGAGGTGATTTGTCCGGTTTTGGAGTTGAGGGAGGAAAAGTGAACTTCTGTGATAGTTGGGGGAGGGAATGTGGACTTTTTCCTTAGAAAAATAGTCATAATATAAATAAAATAAAATGGGAAGCAATAGATAGCGCCATATCCCTGGATGCTTAGGGTTAAGTCTTGCAAAACTATAAATGTAACCCCCATGTACTCATTGCAAATTAAGTAATAGAAAGGGTTTCCCCTGTCTACCCTCGCTCTCTCCTCCAACCCTAGCCGCCTCCCAAGCAACCGTGCCGCCGCCGCCACCGCCACCACCAGCCACCGGCGGCCACAGCGCCACCCCTCTCCACCCCGCACATCCAATCTAGGCCCTCCATGTGTCACCAGTGTGCGGACCCCTTATAATGCATCTGAACTGTTTTGAACACAACAATGCCGGATTCAATTAAATTATGCCATACAGGTCATGATGATTATATTCATCAGGCTACGCATATTCTTCTGTAGGACCCGTCCGAGCTGCTTAGTTTTCCAGTACGGCCTCTCACTTCAGGTAGACTATATACAAAAACATGCATGGACGCTACAAAGTACAGACATCTACCATTATTGATCAATTCGTGGATACTCGTCTGCAGGGCCGAGGAGGAATCAGCATGTGGTGATTTTGTATGCATTTGACTGTGCCCCCTGGACTTCAGCCTGGTACACTATGTCTGATGGAATCTTTTGGATGGTGCAAGAGAAGCTCACCCAAACCCAATACATTCACAGCTGCCTGGGTTACGTCTACTTCATGATGGATGGTAACCCATACTACAGGTTTGAAATGAAACTGGTCGACACGGAAGAGAAAAAAGGCAACTGGCTACAAAGCAGCTATGTGGGACTGGAAATGGTGCACGGAAAACATACAATCTGGCCTCAACCAGGCACAAGAACTGATTAAAGACATCCATGGGTACCTAAATAGTGTCATCTTGCTCTTCTCCGATGATGGCTTGATAAAGAATGAAGACTTCTTTCATGTAGCGGAAAAATTCGAAAGTACAAAGTTCCTGTCCACACGTTTACTCTTGGAGGGATAAGTATAACAAGGTATCTTTAACATATTATTACTAATTTTTGCTCTTTAACGGAACCTCGGCGCCAGTTCTAGCAAAATCAGCTAGAACAATTGATAAATACTATAACATCTTACAATTCAGCCTGGGCACAAAAACCGAAAACCGAGAACCGAACCGAAAGAACCGGAACCGAAACCGAAAGAGCGGAACCGAAAAATTAGGTTCCATATTCGATTCCCGATATTGAGGAACCGAAATAACGAAGCAAATTCGGTTCTTACTCTCCGGTTAACGAACTAACCGAAAAGAACCGAAATACATGTATTATACTTCATCTACTTGTATTTTGAAAGATTATATTTGGTTTATGTGTGGTATGTCATATTTGAAATGCTATATTATTGTTGCCTTATAACTTTTTGTTAATAAAATAGATATAGTGTTGCATAAATTTGCCTTGGAACATGTATATTTATTGTTGTCATGGCCTTTCTTTGGGAAAAGTTCGGTTAGTTCGGTTAGAACAGGAACCGAACGAAATAACCGAGAACCGAAATTGTCGGTTCGAGATTTTTGAGAACCGATCGGTTCCTATTTTCTAATAACCGAATTTCTTCAAAAACCGAAGAACCGAACCGAACCGAAGGCAGGAACCGAATGCTTGGTGACTTACAATTATCAGAAACAAGTAGTCTGTAGCTTTGTATGCTTTAACCACGTACTATTGCTAATAAATTACAATTTTATCTATCATTTTGAAAAATTATATAATGTAAATCCTAATTTCAGTTGAAATTATGTACCTCTGCCATTGCAAAAGACAAATTTAAATGACCAATTAAATTCACATCTAATTTACCATTATTTGCCATTGCAAAAAGACCAATTAAAATGACAACTAAATTTGCTTCTAGATTTTACAACTCTCTCATTATGAAAGATAAATTATAGGGTAGTCAACTGAATGCACAAAATATTTGGTTCTTTATGTAACATATTTCTGACATTTAGTTCTGTTTACTAAAACGATTGGAACATAACAATTACCCATGCTAGAACTCAGATTGACGAGCTAAGATGAAATCGAGAACTAATTTGGTCAAAACTATGGCAGACTTATTGATCAATATATGCATCTGTGTAATGCATTTGTGTATATATATTAGGATCTTGAAGCTATTGCGAAGAAATCCAATGGGAAGTTCCATAATACCTGCCCAGGAAAGGCCATGGCTATCCGAACGATTCCGTTGCTCTTGGATAGTATCATTGATGGCACCACATTTAAGGAACCCCGTCGATCCGGGTATTTTTTTATGATATAAGTATAATGATCGCCCGATGAGTGATATAATTAAGAAGATGGATTTGGGTATATATGCGTGAATGACCAATTCTCCATCCATACTAATTTACGTAAACGCAGCGAACGACTTGATGTGGTGTTGGTGTATGCGTTTGTGACACCAAAAGATCCCCCTGCGTGGCAATAACGATGAGCGACTTCGATCTTGGGATGGTGCAAGAGAGGCTTCGCCCTTTTTGGACGGCAAATTTGCATGGGTTTTATCTACCACAATGCGAATCAAACAATTACATTACCGCTATGGAGGTAGTTGACGCAAAGAGTTGAAGGGCTACGCGTGTTTTGATAGGTATTTGGTTAGGCGTGAGAAAAACATGGCATCCAGGCCTCAAAATGGCGAATAAAATGCTTAGGAACCGTAATAAAAGCGGCATCATCTTGTTCTTCTCTGATGGGTTGAAAAATAAGGGGAGACTTCTTTGATGGAGCGGAAGACTTCAAGTCGAAATTCCCATTGCACACATTTACTCTTGGCGGGGATGCATATAATGAGGTGCGTGTCATGTCCGATCTAACCCTGTTCAAATTATTGTTTCTTGTTGATTGATTTATTATTAAGTCAATCCCTTTTGTCGATGTATGTGATGCTAGGGTCTCCAAGCCATTGCGGATAAATACTAAAAATTCTTAGAATTACGAGAATCCAGTGCAGACTGTAGTTTTGTATGCTTTAACCACTATTGCTAATAATAACAATTTTATCACGCGTTTCGAAAAATTTATATAAAGTAAATCCTAATTTCAATCAAAATTACCAACCTCTCCCATTGCAAATGACAAATTGAAATGACCAATTAAATTCACATCTAATTTACCATTATTTGCCATTCTAAAAACCATTTAAATTGACTCCAAAATTCACTTCTAGATTTTCCTCATCTCTCATTATGAAAGATAAATTATAGGCCAGTCAATTGAATGCATCAAACATTTGATGCTTTATGTAACTTTGATTATATCACTACATTTGATGCTTTCAGTATGCATTTGGTTCCGTACAGTGGAGCATAACATCTACCCATGCTAGATCTCGGATGGATGAGCTAAGATGAAATCAGAACTAATTTGGTCAAAACTATGGCAGACTCATTGATCATTATATGCATATGTGTGATTGTGTCCGTTGTGTATATATATTAGGATCTTGAAGCTATTGCGAAGAAATCTAAAGGAAGTTCTACAATACCCCCTGTCCGGGAAAAGCCAAGGCTATCGAGCGATTCCCGTTGCTCTTGGATAGTATCATTAATGGCACCACATTTGAGGAACCCTGTCCCGATCCGGTATTTTTTTATTACATAAGTATAATATGAGAACCGAAAGCGTCACGCCTCGGGTGATATAATTAAGAAGATGGATCTTTGGGTATATATACGTGAATGACCAATTCTCCTTGCATACTGATTTCTGTAAAGCGACAACGACTTGATGTGGTGTTGGTGTATGCATTTGGCGACAGAAGATCCCCTGGCGTGGTACACGATGAAAGACTGCATCTTCTGGATGGTGCAAAAGAGGCTCGCCCGTTTGGAAGACAGTTGTATGGGTTTCATTTACCACAATGCGAATCCAAACAATTACATTACGGGTATGAAGGTAGTTGACAGCGAAGAGTTCAAGGACTACACGTATTTTGACAGTAAGTCGACTGCTTGAGAAAAGACATGGCATCGGTCTCAAAATGGCAAATAAAATGCTCAGGAATCGAGGTAATAAAAAGCGGCATCATCTTGTTCTTCTCCGATGGGTTGAAAAACAAGGGAGACTTCTTTGATGGAGCGGAGGACTTCAAGTCGAGAATTCCCTGTGCACACATTTACTCTTGGCGGGAATGCATATAATGAGGTGCGTATCATGTCCGATCTAACCTGTTAAAATTAGTGTTTATTATTGACTAATTTATTATTAAGTCAATCCTTATATGTCGTGTATGTAGGGTCTCCAAGCCATTGCGGATAAATCGGGTGGGATTTTCGACCCCATCCAAGTTCTGGAAAAACCCAAGGAGCGAGAGCATTTCTCACAAAAACTTGATGACCTCCTCTTGGGCCCCAATACGAACTGAATTTTACCAATAGCATCCATGAATTTCTTATGTCTTCGACACACACATGGACACCATATTACGAACACCTTTTTATAGCTTATATTACTATTATTATATATGTAATAATAACATAACGTTGTGTTATGCGTAACATATGCATGCATGTTGTTCCCATAGAAGTCCAAGGTATGTTCGCACTCCAAGCTTGGCCGTAGGAATGAGGCCCTATTATAGGTCTTTGCGTAGGATCTTTGATAAGTTTATGATGTTAGGCCTATTATACCCGAACTCGTATCATGTTTTCCTCAATAGCAATAAAAGTATAGTTTTTTGATATCATATCCGTATTTTAGCTAGGCGTATTTGTGGATGATTCTAGCACAAATACGTGTGATTAAGGAACCTTAAAAATAAGGGTGTGACAGTGGTATAAGAGTTGTACTTATACTATAGGATAAACCCTTAGAACGGGACGTTAGATATGATGCATTGTTTTCAAAATCTGTTTTCAAAAATCTTGCTTACACCTTGACTCTTACTCTACCTTGAGCTCTATTTTGAAAACTTGACTTTACTCTTTCTTCTCACCCCCTTGAAATCACGAATGGTTCAAAGCTTAGTAGTATAGGTTAGTTCTTGAAACTTGGAGTAAAGAGAACCTAGACTATAGACATGTGAAAAGTAGTCTTTGCTTGCTTGTGTTGTGTGTTTTCTTTTTGGTTGTTACAAATCCCCCTCTAGGAATATGCCCATTTCTTAGGAATAGATGTTTCCTTTCCATTACGTACTTTTTTCTACTAACCTTGCAAGCAAACACCTCGTGAGACTATACAAATAAGGACAACTACTGGTGATTTATTCTAAAGACAAGGGAAGATTCAAAAAAAATCACTAGAAGACAAAAGAAGGAGTGGGGAATATCAAAAGCCACCAAAATAGAGACAACTTTCCACACTATTTGATTAGAAGGAGCGCCGCGGTTGATAGCTGCGAAGCCATAAACAACATGTCGGTCAAGTAGTAAAGGAGCTCTAGCTACCCCGTGACAACTGTAGAGCATCAAGACAACCCACCATCAACGATGATCACCCATACAAACCCCACTACTCAAGTGCCGACTAACACCATCAAAAGAGGAAGCCATGAATGGATAGTACAAGATTGCAGAAGAAGATACCAAGAAGTCGAAGAACATCGTCATGAAGAAAGAAGCACCTTGAGCTACCAAGCATTTGAGAATGAATGACAACACACGAAGGAATATAATGACACCTTAAAGCTTCCCAAGAATAATCAAGCTAAGAAAGAAGAGAGTGGCATTTCCAATACTACCACTACACGACAAGAAGATGAACCAAGAAGCTTCTCCATCAAGACACTCCAATAGTGAAGGAAAAATCACAAACTAATGCGGACCACCGACCCACACGACCATCAAGACTAACACAACCCCCACGTTCACCACATCACTTCAATAATGCCATAACCACACCTCGCCTCGCCATTTGATCCACTTCCTTCTCCAAGACACCACACCGCCGATCAAAGCAAGTCAAGCTTCCCGGACAAGCTTCACCCTGACACCCGACAAATGCAAATACCAAGCCACCCTTACTACCAACCAAGTTCCCATAACAGCTTTGCCATCAAAATGGACAAGTGTTCATTGAAAACAATGGATACTTAGATGCTCGCCTCTCCATAAAAAGAAAAATAGAGAAAAGAAAGAAGTGCAACCCAAGTTCTCTCAAAGTTTTCAAGTTTCAAAAGAGAGATGATTCCTCAAGGAGCAGAAGTAGAATTAGGCTTTCCCCTCATTCATTTCATACACCTCACTATATTCCCTACCATATTCTATCCACCATACACATACACCACTTGATCAGTGTGACTCGTGACTTTGGATCCATTGCTTGAACTTACAATATATGCTTAGTAAGTAGATGTAGTTTCTCCCACCTATGAGCTCCAGATATAAGCCTTAGATATAGGGTGAGAGAGAAGAAGGCATAGTGTCCTCTTGTCTTAGTCCAAAAATACCATATATTATGAGAGAAAGGCAAAACAACCTTGTTGTCTTAGTGAGGATCCACAAATACCACAATTAAGAGACTTGAGAGAGTCATACAAGGAAATTTGAGTTTTATTTTGAAAACTTGCACAAACTCGAAGCATTTGTTGAACAAAGAGTTTGAGATATGATGCTTGACTTGATTGTTCTATCTTTCAATTGCCCAAGATCAAAGAAAAGGCTATAAGTTCCATGGTTCAGGGTAATATGGGTAAGTTGAAGGTTGAACAGTTTATTCTTATCTAGAGAGAGATTTTGTTTGAAAGCATGTGTACTTTTGAGGCGTAAAGGCGTTGTAGCAACTCCTGATCCATTGCTAAGTTTGGCTTTGCTAGGGACTAGCAAAGGGTAAGCTTAGGGCAGCTTGTTGATACATATTATAGCATAATTTTACTAGTCAACTAAACATAAAATAAGGGCATAAAATGAATAATCACATAGACTAGGGGCTTTACTAACATAGTTCCACAAGTTTTGGTGATTTGTATATTTTCGAGGGGACTAAAAACAGAAAAGCCTAGAGTTTGCAAGACATAAGAAGAAGAAGAAAACATGTTACAAACATATTCCATGATAGCACCATTGCAAAGAGCCTCGTCGAGGCAATCGAAACGGATATATTGTTTGCTATATTTGAGTTCGAGAATCAAAAGATATCGGTTGCGAGGCGAGTTCACTAAAATGGCCATAACTTTCTCATCCGGACTCGTTTCACGCAAAATACACTACACCACAACACCAAATCACCATCAAACCATCGACGCTAAAATTTTTTTTTTTATCGATGGAGGATTTGATGCTAAAGGTTACTTAGAGATGATCGACGCTAAATCCTTGTTTAGATGTGTTGTCCGACGCTATAAATATCTAGATATTGTGTTAAACTATCGACGCTAAAACTTTGTATAGTGTCATATAGTCGACGCAAAAAAAATGGGCCCCACATACCTTGAACATGAACACAAGCTTCCTTCTTATTAATACGTAGTTAAAATTTGTAACAAGTTTTTCTCTCTCGTGCTAACTCCAAATGGGATGATTCTTTTTGTAAATTCTTCTAAAATCATGATCTACCAACAAGGAGCTTTTTGTTTGGATGTTAATTATTTTTTCTAAGTTTTAACTATATATGGCTTGTTTTCCATCATATGTATATATAGAAAGCACGTCGTGAAACAAGCTTTCAAAAATGTCTTTTATACTCTAAACTTTCCCCACATGAAATAGGATACATAAATACTATTATGTGCAAGTTTCAAAGTTTTTGATTCAATTTACTATCCATTGCTCATAAATGATACACCTCTCACTTATAGTATAATATATGAAACTATTCGAGGGATTTGTCAATTTTTGAACAACGTATAGTTCACTTTGTTAAAAATGATTTCAAAATTTTATGAAAATCTTATACACCCATATGCCAATTCTTAGGATTTTTATACCACTTTATGATATTAATATTTTTATTCATGGTCACCAAAATAGAAGTCTAACTATTGTCAAACAAAACATTTAATTTTTCGATTTTTAGGATATGAGATCATATTATCAAATTAAATATGTATTCTTACATATATTTTTTTCTAACCGTTGGACATTCATTTTTTCATGTTACTTTAGTAGCATTTTCCTACTTATTTAAAAGTTTGACAAAACAATTAATTAATAACTATATATATAATTGACAACCTAACAATATTAAACTTCAAAATAAATAAAGCCCATCTCATAGACGCAGCCCACCACAGCCCAAATCGAACAACACCTCAGCCGTTAGATCGTAATGAACGATCAAGATGCACTGGTGCTTGGTATATAATGCTCCCCAGAAACCCTACAGCCACCGAGCACCACCTCCTAGTCTGATCTCACCGTCCCCCTTCCCTTTCTCTCCTCTATGGTGCTGGCGGCGCTTCCGTGGGGATTCGGTGGCGCAGACATGGGCGAGCGGGCACGGCGTGGAAGGAAGACTGCGAGCGCGCTCCCCGCCTGTCCCCGGTCTCCCTCCTCGCCGTCGGTCGCTGGCCTTCCCCCTTCCGTCAACCGCTTGCCTCCCTGATGGCCAGCTGCTCGTCTGCTCCCGCCGGATGCTCCCCTCTCTGTGCCAGGGGCTTCGCGACTGCTGCCGCCGGTCGCTCCCTTCTCCGCTAGCGGCTCGCCGGCTGATGCCTGCTCCGACCGGCCCCTCCTCTCTGGCCTAGCAGCTGCTCATGCCGGTAAGCACTTGGATGACTGGCACTTGGATGACTGGATCCGCCCTCCTCTGCTCAACTGCTGTGTTAGCTTGCCTGTTCTGTACTGCTGTACTAGTCTGCTAATATTGCCTGTTGCTTGAATGGGTGCTATACTAGTACTGCTAAAGAGTGGCGCGTCGACCGGTACCTGGAGGTGGCCAGATGTGTAGCGCATATTCAAGGTCTGCTCCATCTACGGCTGGCAGATCCGGTGGCATCTCATCACCAGCCAGCAGATCTGGTGGCAGATCCGGTTCAGCAGCCAAGGTCTATTCCCTACCAAATTCTAATTCGTTTTTTCTTCCTATAGTTCAGTTCAGTATGTAGTTAAGGTGATTAGCATGACACAAGGTACTTAGTTACAGGTTCCCTAGATTAGGAGAAATCTACAACTCGATGTTACTGTTTTCATGTGGTGTATGTGGTGTAACTAAGTTGAGCTAGTAATATATATGAAAACCCCAACTGGTTCTTTCATTTATTTTTCCAGTTAGATCATCCATCTTGAGCAGAGTTGAGTCATTTCAGTGAACTTATGTTTCTTTATGTAGTAAGACTAAGATGCAATGGAAAAGCTCAAATGAACCACTAATAATTGTTTGATTAGCGAACTACTCTACTTAATGCCTTGATTCTTGTTAATTAGCTACTTCTCTGATGGTTTCTTGGAAGGTGCTGCTTTCAGGTAGGAGATGCATCTAGTTATGCTAGCTAGGGATTTAAGCTTCAATAATAATGCTTGGTGGTGTTATTACCTCTTTAGGATCTGTAGATGTATTACTATGATCTGTTAGCTCTTGACCTACAGGAAACAAAACCATCCTTTTAAATATCAATGCCAGTTTGATGAGATGCATGGACCCAGCCAAGTCTTTTGGATCCTAGAACATAGCATTAACTTAACAGTTGGTTCCTTCAGTTTATTCTCTGAAACAAAAATGTCTCCACTTACTTTAAATGTATCTAAACAACAATTATACTTCTTCGATGTCTGTCACACTGTTATCTAAGCAACAATTACCTTCACTCTTGTGCATCTATTAGGGCCCCAAAGCTGAAATAAGAAGCTAATAGCTGTCCTTGTGTTTGGGTTAAATTATTTCATGCATGTCCTAGTCTTTAGGTGTTGCTAGATATGTGCAACTGATGCTTGTGAGTCTTTATAACTGTGTTTTAGGATCTGATTTACCATTGCTTCTTTTTATCTCTTAAGATATCGCTATTGCTTGAAAAGCAAGTATTTACCATTGCTGCCCCACGAGAATCTTGTACATTATTACTGTGATGTTGTGCTTGTAAGGTCTTTGTACCTGCTTGTAGTTTCCCTTTTTTGCATACGTGTTCTCCTTGTATGCAAAATAATAAACCTTTTGGATTAGTTTCCCTTTTTTTACTTGCTCTCTGAGGAAATGTTTGTACTTGCAGCTTCTTCCAGTAATGCTTGATGTAGGAACAAAAAAATAAAAAGCTTCTAGAGGACAAGCTATGTTGGAACAAATAATGAAGGTACACCCTTTAGTTGCTGCTATCATATTCATTCTTTGTTATTTTTCATCCTACAAGCCAAAGTTCTAATGAGTTATTTGTGCTTTTACTTAATTCAATCCTGTTGTTGAGTGCTTGTCATCTCAGTAATGCCTTGCTAGCACTTTAGCATTAACTTGTGCTTGGAATGATGCATAGGAATGCTTGCATGTGTGTTGGCAGTAGCACTAGATCAATAGCAGCATGTGTTGTTTTTTTCTTATTTAGCCTTTGGTTTAATTTCTCTCTTATGCGTTTTGCATCGAGATTAATGTCTAATTTTTTGTAGCCACATGCCTCTTTATCTTTTACTGCTACTTTCTCATGTGTTTGTTTTGTTAAACAAGAAGGGATACACTTCTAGTCAAATAAATTTATTTTGGCCTGCCTTCAATGTTGTATGCAACCAGTCCAAAATACATGCAAGCTGTTTGTTCACACTAGAAGCTAGTCATGGAATCTATTCAAACCTGAACCTATTTAGTTCCCTTAGTTCAATCTATTTAATTTTTGTAGAATTCACTGGATATGTATATTCCATGGATTGATTTTTGACCTATGCCATAATTTTACTTCTAATACTTGGTGCTGTCAATATGCTTGGCTTGTTCTCTCCAGTACTAACACTTTTAGGCTCTAGCTTGACTATCCTTGATTGTTCTTTGTTCCCAGGTACACTCAAGTTGCTGATAGATGATAATTGCAGTTTGGAGGATAGCGAACTCAAACTCATCATGTAGGACAGCTTGGGCTGCGGCAGTCTCTGCTGCAGTTTTTAAACTACAAACTACAGTAGCTTGAACTCCTGCAATCAGCCATAGTTTTTGAACTACCAATTGTGTTTGTAATGGTTGATCTTATATATATGTCCCTATGAGTGTTTGGACTTCATAAATGAATCTATTTGTATGACAAATGTGCTCAATGATGTCACTTTTGTATTAAATTGCAATCAAATTGCATTTTATTTTTTTAAATGCATTCAAATGAGTCCATCGAACCATCTGACGCTAAAACCACTTATAATGTCAAATTGTCTGACGCTATAGTGTATTGGCATGCTATCTGACGCTATATAGTACTGACGGGCTATCGGCGCTAAAGAATATTCAGGACATCAGACTTGTGTTTTCTCTACCGATATTTTAAAAATCTCGGTGGTCAGCGATAAACGGGAATATCGGATATATCGGAAATTTATCGGTGATAGAAATAAAATTTCGGACAAAATTTAGACAAAAAATAACTCATTTTATTCGAGGAAAACACATAGATCATTTGAACCATTTAACACAAAAACTAAATAAAACATATTATCAATTGTTTATTCAATAAGCAAGACAACGACACGGTACAGAGGCGTGCGAGTGTGTTACGATAGTGGCAACTTGAACCTAGAAGAGAAGAGGAGAGAAAATGAACCATGGATTAATTGGGTGGGCTTTGGGGTCTATTTGTATGGACAAATTCTAAAATTTTGAAAAATATCGGGCGATAAATGAAAAATATCGGGACCAGGACCGGTAAGCGGAAAATTTTTGAAATTTAGGATATTTCGGACCGATATTTTTTTCCACGACATCGGACCATCGGCGCTATAAGTGCAGGTCGGCGCTAAAGAGTTTTAAGCGTCGGGACTTACGGCGTCGGTGAAGTCCCCGATGCTATATGTTCTTAAGTCGGTTAATACGGCGTATTTGTATGTAACTTTCAGCGTCGGACCATCCGGTGGTAATTGGGGTGTTGTGGTGTAGTGATACCGGTCATTACAAAGCTATTGATGAGATCTACGCATTCACGAAATTTGAACTTCGTTGTGATCCAAGGCACCGGCGATCGCTAGGCCTTTTCATGGCGACCGCCGGGAGATTGAGCCCAAATCCGATCAACTTTTTAGGTCGGGTTTGTAACCGACATTGAGGTTGTATCTACACCGTTGCCAAGGTCGGTTTGATCCAAGGGCCGCCGTTAATCGCCAAGGGCTATATAAGCGAACCCCACGACCCCGAGGGTGAAACCCTAATTCATTATTCAACTCAATACTCGGTGAGGCACGATCTCTCCTCTCTAGTTCCAATCTAGACTAGAACACCATGTAGAACTAGAAGCCCTAGAGTGAGTTGAAGAGCAAAGCATCAAGTTGAGAGATTTGATCTGTAGCACCCCAAGAGAGTGACTAGATCTAGTCTTGAGAGCTAAAGAGTGGGTGGAGGAGAAGAAGGGGAAGCACCGGACTTGTCGGTGACTCCTCTATGCTTGTACCTCTGGGATCAAAGCCCTCGTGGCACTTGATCCTGAGACTTCTATAGTGGATCAACTTCTTGTTTGAGTAAGTAATTGTGTTCTTATTATTCTTATTGTTCACAACTCTTATTTGAGTACTTTAATCTATAGGACGCTATAGATTAGAGGGGTAACTTAGGTTTAGGCTTGGTGCTTAGACCGAGGGTTGCTTGTGAATGCACCCTATCTTCCCGGGCGTGGTAGTTCGTGGTAGTGGCGAGTACCATTGAATCCTTTGGAGTCCACATCCGTTGGATAGGCCAAGCGGGACCATGTTCTTTGGAGGATTGCATGTTTCGATCCATGTTTTCCTTTGAGTACGTCCCCCTTAAGACAATATCAACATCGCTTACAAGGATAAGAACTAGACAACCATAGGAATCTCCTTACCTCTTTATCCTCTCAAGTCCTTGATTGCTTTCAGGGATTAGTTATATGCCTCATTTATCTTCACATCATTCTCCCTGTGGATTCGATATTAAAACTCTCTCCTGGGTGAAGTGCTCACCGGTATCCGTTCACTTGCGGATTATACAAACTATAAATATTTCTGTAGGCTTATCAAATACCAACATCTGTCCAACCCTGTTCTCCACCGAGTCCGCCTTCTAGCGCAAAGCATCGAGCGCCTTGTCGGCGGTCGTCTTCCACGTCTCCAGACCATCCAAGTTCTCGGCGTGGTGCGCATCATCTCATGGAATCCGTCAAACCTCTTGTTCATCGCGTCGAACTGCTTGATGAACTCCTCCATGGACTTCTCCATTTCAACATGAAACTTGGTCGACTTCCGCTTCGGCGCTAGCCTGCAACCGCGAACACCGCCACCCCGTGTCACCGCTGCGACGAGCACGGGACTGGAGCTAAATACCAATTGTCTGGCGATGGATCAGGACCGACGTGAGCTTAGTGGAATTGCTAGATCTAGGAAACTTGGAACCAAAGTTAATGACGCAAGAACGAAGACGAACAAAGATAACTGACGAACTGAAACAAAAACTGAATGAATGATGATTGTTCTCGTGTTCCATGACGGACCACCCATCCACCCCTCAGCTAATGTAGCCGCCGTCATACAAGGCCCATGGACCAATACTCGACACAAGTCGGTTTACAAACTGGAACACGACAGCGCTATCATACTCAGCCACCGTGACGCTTTGTCGGACAAGCAACAGTGTCATCCGTCTTCATCCTGACACTGCCTGGCCGACGGTTACGAGCCAGGCTTCCAGTCTCATTGAACCAATCACTCCCATGCATAATACATATCCATTTTTTGATCAACGTGCATGAGCCGTTGATCCGACGAAAGAACACAATTTCAGTGTTTATATAACGCAAGTAAGCTAGTAGTTCATGGAATTTGCCACGTTGAGTGAATCCGCCGCATAGGTAGCAGCTTACATTGGTAGGATTCATACCTCGGACTAAGCCAGCATCATGCATGTGCATTCTGTCGGTGGTGGCAAGCAACTCTAATTAATTTATGTCGACTTACGCGGGACTAGCGCTGTCCCAAGTTTGTCGAATACGATCTAGCTACCCCACGTTAGAGAGAGCTGTGGATCTGCTGAAAACAAAATTTTGTTACGACCTCACCAAACAGATTCGCGCTAGGTTATTGCTCTGAGCGCTTGCCGCGCCTAGATTCGCGCTTGGTTGATCAACGTTCATGAGCGCTAGTTCTGATGAAGAAAATATTGTAATATAAGCCTAGTAGATGGAAGAAGGTACATATATGTTAATGTGATTTATTTTAAGTTAAGGTCACATATTAGTATACTGGCCGCTACATTAATATATAACCACATGCACGGGAAAAAAAAAACATGCACGGGAAATAACGGATCAAAAGTCAGCTCGTTAACGTGTCACCTTGCCTTTGTTTATTTAGGACCTAGTTTATGTGTAGTGCTAAGCCACCTCGCTTTCCTAGAATTGAGATCCGAGAAATGCGGTAGTGCATGTGAAGGATTAGAGAACTCCGTGAGCACGCAGATTCGAGATTAAGAGATAGTCAAGTCTAGAGCTTGAGGTTAATTTCGTAACAAGACCTCATGTCTCTCATCACAGATTCCTCTGCCAGTCCTGTCTAACTATGCAGTTCCTCGTACTATATATATCCCTAGGATCAATCAGCCATTGTCCATCAGCTGCAAGCTTCACAGCACACGCAAAAAGCTAGTAGCGCGCACACATACATTGAGAGAGAGCGAGAGAGAGAGAAAGCACACCACCATGGCGGACATGGCACTTAGTTTGACCAAGAGGGCAGTCGAGGGGACTGTGAGCCGGGTCTTGGTGGCGATCGATGAAGACACGAAGCTGAGGGCGGCAGCACAACAAGACCTGAGGTTCATCGTTGGAGAATTCCAAATGATGCAATCTTCGCTCAAGGTGGCCAAGAATAACAAGGAGAGTACAAGCAACGAGGTGAAGAAGACGTGGGTGGTGCGCCAGCTCCGTGAGCTGGCCTTCGACGTCGAAGACTGCGTCGAGATTGTCATCCACATGGACACCACCTCGGCCCGGGTCAAGTGGTCCTGGGTGTGGCGCGTGGTGCCGTTGCCATCCCGCGTTATACCGGTTTGGGCCAGAGACCTGGACCGGGCAGTTGCTCAGTTGCAGCAGCTCAAGACCAGGGTTCAAGAGGTGAGCGATAGGAACAACCGCTACAACCTCTTGGGCAGCGGTGACTCCGACGGCTCCAACACCACCCCACGGCTGGTACCACCGGAGCAGCTCGGCGCCACCACTTTCCCCTCAACGGTCGACGTCCTAAGAGACCAGTGGGAGGCCAACGCGAAGCAAACCTCGTCGTTCAAGTGCAACCTCAAATATTTGGTCACCCAAGGACCAAGCAAAGAGCTTAGAGTGATCTCAGTGTGGAGATCTGCAGGAGCAGATCTTGAAGCTGCGGACATTGTCAACGCAGCTTACTCTGACAGAAAAATCTGTGAAGATTTCAAAGCTCGTGCCAGGGTGAAGCTGATGCATCCTTTTAACATCCAAGAGTTCCTCAAAAGCTTGCTGCATCAGCTCTACGTGACATCGCAGCAGGACAATGCGGACCACTCTCCAGAACACACTAGTGACGTACATGGCGAGCTCAAGGAACTATCAAGCGAGCTCAAGGAACTATCAAGCAAGCTCAAGGAACTATCAAGCAAGCACAAGTTCCTCATTATCCTAGAAGATTTGTCCTCCTCGGTGGAATGGGATCTCATCCTTTCCTATCTGAAGGGCCATGACAATGGCATCCGGATCGTCATATCGACGCAGCAACTAGGGATTGCACTTTGGTGCACGGGGGAGCCATATCGAGTATCACAGCTTGCACTACTCCCCAATAATGATGGATACATCTACGCATTTTACAAGGTAATTAACAGCACCTCTTATTAGGACAGAAAAATTATATATTGCCGGCATCTATAAAGTTAGTTTTTCAACTTTATCAAGCAATTCCCTGTACTTAGAGAGTTTATTGGTGCATCAACAACCCATGCTCTCGCACTATCTCTAGAAACATAAGCATATTAGTCATTGTTATTTAATGCTTTACTAATAAAAAATTAGTTATATTAAATTGTGTATTTTTCTTATTTTATTTTTTTCGCGAACAGGTCATAGACTTGTTTTTCATGAAGACGACATTTGCTTATTTTCTAACATAATAGGCATAGCAGATACTTCTATGTAATCATGATAGACTTCTCAACTGATAATCTATATGATTTCTCATACATCTACTAATTTTTCCCCTTTCGTGGCACCCCAATGTGTCCTTGATAATCATTTAGTTAAAACATTAATCATTTTTCAAATATTAGTGTTATTGATTGCTACAGTTTTAAAGTCCTCAAGTTAAGTTGAAAATTTATGTTTATCGTATATTTTTATGAACACTCTTTTTTGTACTTTTTGAAAGGAATAAATTACACTAGTGAAGCTATTGCACGTTTCTTGTCTAGGTCCTCAAACTATAAAATTGCATATCTAATATCTAAGTCCCCAAACTATTGAAGTATACCATGTCAGTCCAAAGTAGCCATGTCACATTACATAGCTAACATGGCGCTCCAGTGTGGACCCAACGTGTCATCCACGGCTCATAACCAGGAACAGTCCCTTAACTAGCATATGATGATTCTCATGTCAGTCCCAAACTATAAAATTAGTCATTTGGATCCCTAATCTACTAAAGTACTACAATCCCAGTCCAAAACGACTTCTAGTTATGAATTTAGTTAAAACATTGTACTTAAAACTAAACTACAGATGTTGATGTGACATAGTGCTTTATTTAGAATGTATTTACTTGTTTAGATTAATAACTTTGAAATTTATTACATAAACTATTGACATAAATTAAAGTGAATCGCCTTTGTCATTTCTATGTGGCTTGTTAAGGGAATATTTTTCCTGCCTCATAAGCTCATATCATTTTTTTACTTAACAGTTGTAGAAGTGTGTAAATGTTTACTTGGTCTTCATATAGTCAAATAATATACCATTTTGCTTATTAGTTGTCATAGAATTATGCAATTTAGAAAAATATAATGTATTTTATGGATATTGAATTATATTTTGTAATATAGTATTTATATGTAAATTTAAGAGTATAATCTAGGTCGTAACATCTTTTAATAATATACACTGACAATTTTGATATACATGGTACAATAAGCGCTAGAGTTTGAAACTAACACATGAATAAAATTTAATCTATATTTTAATAATATAGTAGCTAAAAATGTTCAATCCAGGTATGTCACCCATAGCTCTTAATAAGGGACAGTCCCTTAACTAGCATTTGTTTATTACATGCAGGCGCCCGCTATTGATATCACAGAACTCGTTAAGCAACTTGGACAGCGTCGTGTGATCTCGCTGTGGGGGGACAACGGTGGTGACACAACATGCCTTGTGAGAGATGTGTACGATGCCATGTACGATGCCATGGAGAACAAGACTGCAAAATTCAACGGAGTAAATTTTGAAAAGTTCAAGTGGGTCCATGTTCCAAATCCATTCGGTTTGCAAGGCTTGCGTTGTGGGTGCCATGCCGATTATTGTCGGGAGTCTGATGATGCTCTTCATAAACGCTGCATTGCTCAATACTGGAGCAAGGAAGTCTGCGAGTCCAGCTACCTTATCGTTATTGAGGGCCTGCAGTCCGAAAAGGATTGGGATGAGATAAAAGCTGCAAGATTAGTACCTAAGAACAGTAAGAGCTGTATCGTCATCATCGCAAATGAAGAATCGGTGGCCCAATGCTGCCGGCTTGATCCGTCGTCGAGGAAGGTGGATGACAATAAAGAGGAAGAAGCTGCCATTATTCCATTATTCGCACAGAAGGTACTCCTATGTACATATATTCCTCTGCTTTTACTTTGGCAATCTTCAATTTTAGTACTACTACCAACGTTTTACATGGTACTCCTAATGCATAACGTGGGTCATACATAGAAGTTCCTAAATTCAAAATTTAAGCAACGTTTTAAAACGCACAGAAGGTACTTCTATGTACATATACTAGCATTATTCCATTAATTACTCCCTCCATTCCAACAGAGAGTACTGCCATTATTCCATTACTCCCTCCATTCCAACTATAATTTACATTAACTTTTTTCATATCTATTTTCCTATATATCTAGATATAATATTATATCTATATCCATAACAAAATGTATCAACCAAGAAAGTCAAAGTGACTTATAATTTAGAATAGAGGGAAGTATATACCATAGGTGTCAACGTCTTCCCCATCATATATAGTCTCACACCAAACTCCACCACTAATCTTTCCTGACATAGCATAGGTGTAAAAATTATTAATACAAATATTTACTCCTATAGTTCTAACGCGTGCAAGAGCACCAATGGTAAATTACTCATGCATGTATGAAGGACCAAGACTCGTAATATAAATTACTCTTATATATATATCCAGTCGTGGTTTTCTTTCTTTGTTTTTAACGCTCAACTGTGGTTTTCTTGTACAGTTCGTTTCTCGAAATGTAATTTTCTTATAATCAGGTGACACTAATTGCATATCTGTACATTCATTCTCACAGGTGCAAGGGGCATCGTCGTTGCTCACGGAACTTATTCAACCAGCTCAACTAGCTGGAGGGCGTCACTACGACATGGTCCAGGATATTATCTATTATGAGAAGGACGAGGTTGTTTTTGCGGTGTGGGGGGCCACTGGTGTTGGAAAATCAGCTTTTGTCAGATTCTTGTACGACACAGTGATGGGCTACTCATTGAAATTGATAAATGCAGATAAGCATCCACTGCTGGGCGAGGATGTGCCACCTACACTAGTTGGCCGGTTTAATAAGTTCGGTTGGGTGGATGTGCCTCATCCGTTTGATCTTGCCGAATTCTCACGCCGCTTACTTCTTAGCTTCAATTCATATGATCCCAAGGATCCTGAGGCAATGGAGAAAACAGCAGTTGGTCTCATTCAAGGCGATAACCCTATTCAACAGTGTTATGAAATTATGCGTATGCATAGATGCCTTGTGGTTATTGATGGTCTGAGCTCCAAAAGTGACTGGGACTCCATCAAACAAGCCATCTGGTGCGGACACGGGCATCCACAGTCTCGTATTTTGGTCATCACAATTGAGAAGAGTGTCGCAGAACATTGCGTCACTAAAGACAACAAGAACGATAAAGCAGGAACCTTCATCCTCCATATGAAAGCTCTAGATGATGAATCAGCCATCGAGCTCTTCAAAACAGTATGTTTACTTACTACTTTCCTCTCAAATAGTAGTTATATATATTTCCATGCATGTTATGCATATCAATCAGTTAATTGGTGTACCGGCAGTGTTACTCTCCCTGTCGTGTAATATAGTGAATTCTTTTATTGTAGAGGCTCCAGCCCCTCCAGATCCTTAAAAGAAATATAGTGTATTTTAGAAATTGTAAGACAAATTAACAGAGAAAATAAAAGATGCATGTACCTTCATTTTATTTTCTAATCAAACATTCTTACCAACGTGATTACAGGTGATTGGTGAATAAGTAGAATGTATTTAATATAAAATTGGCTTTTGTCCTCTACAATGTACTATATTTGAGCACATCTCACAAAGGCCAGAACACACTCTATTCCAAGACGGAGGGAGTATATAGGAGTACCTTACAATTTAGTTTCTACAGGGGGGGTGTGTGTGTGTGTGTGGGGGGGGGGGGGTGTTGTTTGGTGGTTTACTCTCCTGATCACGTCCAAAGTGCAGTCCCATTTAGTTTTTTACCAAAACACTATGACTATAAGTGGAACTAAAAGGCACATTAGCCAACTAGTCATCCAACTGTTGCTAAAAGGGACTACAGCCCACATTTTAGTCAAGGTGCCTAGCACACCTTTTTGTCACTTTCGAGCTAAACAACTTGACTAAAAAGGCCTCGTTTAGTCCACCAAACCAAACATGAGGTGATTAAACTTTAGGAGAGTGCTACAACGATGAACCCTACGTACTCACAACTTGGCCCCAACATCGCCTCACCATAGGCCCCCGCCGGAGCCTCCACCCGGCTGCTGCCACCGTCCTCCGGTGACTAGCAACGTCAACCTCAGGCCTCAAAAAAGTGTCCAGTCATGACCTCCCTCTCCCCCTCCATTTTTTTCTCTCCCACGTCTTCCTTGCCCATGGCTATTCGACGAGCTCGGTGCTGCTGCCCGGGGAGGGGGTGTTGTTTGGTGGTTTACTCTCCTGATCACGTCCAAAGTGCAGTCCCATTTAGTCACTTTTACCAAAACACTATGACTATAAGTGGAACTAAAAGGCACATTAGCCAACTAGTCATCCAACTGTTGCTAAAAGGGACTACAGCCCACATTTTAGTCAAGGTGCCTAGCACACCTTTTTGTCACTTTCGAGCTAAACAACTTGACTAAAAGGCCTCGTTTAGTCCACCAAACCAAACATGAGGTGATTAAACTTTAGGAGAGTGCTACAACGATGAACCCTACGTACTCACAACTTGGCCCCAACATCGCCTCACCATAGGCCCCGCCGGAGCCTCCACCGGCTGCTGCCACCGTCCTCCGGTGACTAGCAACGTCAACCTCAGGCCTCAAAAAGTGTCCAGTCATGACCTCCCTCTCCCCCTCCATTTTTTTCTCTCCCACGTCTTCCTTGCCCATGGCTATTCGACGAGCTCGGTGCTGCTGCCCGGGGTGCTGGTGCACATCAAGCTCATGGTCACCCTCCTTGGGGCATGGATCTACGTCGTGTTGGGCCATCAATGTGTGTCCTCCTCGCTCCTGCTACAAACCCGCCATCCCCTTCACCATCGGCATTGAATGTCGACATGTAGCAGCCCGATCCGGACCCCTTGGGGTTGTCTAGGCGCGCCCTGACTAAATGCACTGCCTCCTCGTCAATGGCAGGTTCCATCGCCCGAGCGGCTAGAGGTGGGACTAGGGCTATGCGCCTGCATTACAGGGGCTAGATTTGTTCATCTTTGGTGGCTAGTCATGGTTAGCACGACCCTTTGGCAGTCGCTGGTAGCTGGCAGGGGCATGGTTAGGCCACTCCTATGGCGGCCAGATCTGCATTGCGGCTTGCTAGTGCATGGCTAGGCCACCTCTGGAGGCACCCAATCCGGAGGCTTTGGGAGGTTCCTAGCCGGCAGTGGCTAGCATCCCTGGATCTCGGTTGCTGGGGCCAAAGGACAACCCAGCGACCATGGTCAAAGAAGCTCCTGGGTGAAAACTCTACCAAGCTTCTCGCATTGGGCCCGTGGCAGTGGCATAGCCTGCATCATTGACATTCCTGAAGGCATCGTCAAAGGAGTTTGTTGTGTGGGTCGTTGGAGCTGTTCTAGGACGAAAGTCCTTGTGCCCTCTTCAACATTGTTGGCGTCTATGGGTGTCCTTCCTTTCTTCGAGGCTAGGTTGATGACGACCATCAGTCGGTTTTGTTCATTGTGAACTTCCTCTTCGCTTTGGTCTGTCCACTAAGGTTTTGGTGTTGCCACAATCGTCGTCCTCTCCGTAGCAGCTACCTAGTCCCTGGTAGACATGTCACATTCTCGCAGCAGCTACCTGGTCGCTGGTGGACCGCAATGGCTACATGGTCACTGGATGACTCTGTCACCTCTTACCTCATAGCAGGTACCTGGTCGCTTGCGATCGAATGCAGAATTATGGCCTGTATATGTGCCTGGCAGGTTTGTCCTAACCGTGAAAGTGTCCTTGGCATTCAGATTCATGCGAGCGCAGCCAAAAGCTCAATGAGTGATGAGCAATGCGGTTGGTGAAGCCAAGGCTGAGAGGTTCGCGGGGAGGATAGAGGAGTAGGGTCGGAGGTAATTGTGGCGCAGTACACAAGAATTGCTCACGACAAGAATACACGAGGGAAGAACCTTCCCCTCCAAAACACCAACTGACTCGAATATGCCTGCAATTCCGGCCAACACATCATCACATGGGCAAAAGAGCTGATGTAGGTACCCCTGGTGTGCAGAGTGACGGAAGCCTAGCGTCCATTTTGTCCAATTGGAATATAGAAGGGTACTCTAGAGCTAGAATGGCCTAGGCCCGACCCATCTCCCTTCCTGCAACACACACATACCGCTGCCCACGCGCTGAACACATAGACGCCCACCCCGACACGTACACACATGCGAGCACAAACAGGCGAATCCCCCTCCCCCTCCCCAATAAACACCCCTGCGTGCCCCCTGCTCCTCCGTGACACACGCCCGCCGCCGCCACCCCGACATGGCGGCGCTGCCATCCAACCATGAACACCGTGCTTCTAGAAACACAAAAATTGCAATTAGAAACGCGAGAAAAAGAACTAATAACAAAAATAGAAACAAAACAAAAAGAATGAAAATGTTTGAAACAAAATAAAAAAGGAATATAGAAATAATTAGAAAAACATATGAAACAAATAACTAAGAGAAAAAGAAACAACCAAAAAAGCAGGAAAAAAAAAACAAATCCGCCATTCTACTGAAAACATATAGGAGAAAAGTCGTGAAACAAAACACAAGAACACATGGAAACACCACACCGCGATATCATCAGAGAAAACAGAAAAGAAGCATCAACTTAAAAGGTGCTGAAAAAAAAAAAACCCTAGCAACAAAAACATCTAAAACAAAATTTAGAAAATAGAGAAACGGTGAAGAACAAACAACTGCAACACAAAGAGAACCATCCCTCAAACAAGCATGGTGAATGAATCAAAACAAAAAAAAAAAAAATCAAAACCAAGGCACCTGACGGTTGAAACACAACGTGTGTAGTTGATGAACCGAAGGCGATCGGCCTGTTGAAGCATCGGGAGAGATGCGGGAGGAGGGAGGAGGGGAGGGACGCTAAGTGGATCGAACCCTAAGATCCGCACCGGAGTTGGAGGAGGCGCAGCGGGGAAGAGGATGGGGAGGGAAGAGGCCTACCCGGCCCCCCCCCGATTTCGGCACCGGAAGAGCTGTCCCGGAGGAGGTGGAAGGGCGGATGCAGCCATGGCCGAACAGCTCCCCCGGGTCCGCCGCCGCCCTCCCCTCCGCAAAAACGCCCCCCGGGGTCCGTGGCCTCCGCCACCAGATCCCCGTGGATCCGAGGCCGCCACCGCCGGATCCCGTGGGCCACGCCAGCCACCGCCGCCATGGGGAGGAGGGAGGAGTAGGCGAGGGGCGGGTGGTCCTCGTTGCCGCCATGGGGGGGGGGGGGGAGGGGAGGAGAGGAGCATGGCAGGCCAGAGGTAGGATGACCTGGCCGCCGTCGTGGTGAGGACGGGGAGAGGGAGGAGTGGGACGCCCGCCGTTCTGCCGCTGCCATCGGGAGAGAGAAAGCAGGGGAAAGTGAGTGAGAGAAGAGTGAGCGGCGCGAGGAGGAGGGCAAGTTGTCCATGCTAGCCGCAGACCGCCGAGGTGCGCGTGCAAAAAATTACCATTCTACCCCCTGGGACGAAGCGCTTGGTGGGTGGCGGCTGAAAGCAGCGCGTCTTACTAGTGGCCAAACCCAATATATTTCACCAACTAAACACAGCCATGGTCTTGGAGAATCGGACGGAAGAACTAATGAGAACCACACCACGCCGCCAGGCCACAACAGGTTCTCCCAGGCTCCCACACCGTTTTTTCTATTTCTATTTTTCTATTGCTACAAGTGTGGCCGACAGCATATGATGGATGGACTGTTTTTTTTACTAGTGGCGTAGTCCCTCCGTCCATAAATAATTTATCTTTTGACTTTGAGACATCATGTTTGACCACTCGTCTTATTTAAATTTCTTATACAAGTTGTAAAATTAATAAATCATTACTAAAGTATATCATATGATTAAATAAGTCATATCAAAATGGATGATGTTTATATAAAATTTTTGAATAAGATGAGCGGTCAAACATGATATCTTGAAGTGAACATGATGAGTTATCTGTGGATGGAGGGAGTACGTCATAGGGTCATGAAGTAGTAGCATGCTGATTCATTATTTTTGAATTATCTCTCCTCCTGTCTCATATGAACTACTCCAGGTCCAGCCAACGAAATTCATTTATTATATAATTATAAACAGTTGAAGAATAAAGCTGACTGCCGTATTTAGATGTGCTTCTAAATTACTTTCTGCCGTATTTAGAAGTGCTTCGAAATTCATTTATTAGATGTGTTAATAGTATATTATTGTTTTATCTTCTTTGAATCAATTTTTTTGTGTTCAATTCTTGTCTACAGTTGAATTGATCTGGGGATGCTTATGTTCAGTTGAGTGCATTGCTAAATATATCTTGAAACTGAAATGCTTATAATAGCTTAAACTATGCAGATGGTATTATTTCAAATTGAATTTGTATATCTTCTAGAAATTGACAAACTCAATTCGGAATGCAGGTTGCTAAGAAGCAGGAAAACCAACGGATTACTATGGACCAAAAGTTGGAGCATGCAGAACGCATCGTGCCCAAATTTGGTGGACTTCCCAAAATAATAGATGCTGTGGCCAAATCTGATGACTCATTCTGGGAAAATATAAATGATGACCTTGTCACCAAGTTGAAGAAGGACAAACAATTTGATCATTTGAGGGGTGTCTTATCATGGTTGCATTCCTATTTTGATGGTTGTTCAGACGATTCAGTAAAGCCATGCATCTTCTATCTGTCTGTCTTTCCTACAAACCATGAAATCAGGAAGGCTCACTTGCTGAGGCGATGGATCTCAGAAGGTTACTGTAGAGAGACAACTGGTTGTAGTGCGAAGGAGAATGCTAAAAATCTCTTCAAGCAGCTTGTTGACCAAGATATAATCCGGCTGATAGGAAGCATGCCAGTGTGGCACATCAATGGTTTCTTCCGTGAATACATCATCTCGCAAGAAATGGAAGATAATCTTGTATTTGCACTGGAAGGAAAATGTAAGCCAAACTCACAACGCAGAGTACAACACCTCAGCATAATGGCAGACTGGGAGAGGGATAAGTTTGTGTTTGAGAGCATTGATGTATCACGGCTGCGGTCTTTGACAGTGTATGGGAAGTGGGAATCATTCCTCATCTCTGACAAGATGAAGCGGATCCGAGTGCTAGATTTAGAGGGCACATCTGGTGTCGAAGATTGTTGCCTTGAGCATATCTTTGGAGTTCTGCTGAGTCTCAAGTTCATCTGTCTAAGAGGATGCAAAAACATTACTCGTTTGCCAAAAACATTGGGTGGCCTAAGGCAGCTGGAGACTCTAGATGTCAGCGACACCTCCGTAGTCACACTGCCATGGACTATCATTAAGCTGCAGAAGATTCAATGCATTCGGGCTGGCTGTATGTTTTTGCTAGATGAAGACTGCACATTAGCAGCATCAGATGATGGCGTTGGGGACACAAGGTCTCCTGCACCACTATTAGCACAACAGGAACAAGATGATGGCGCAAGGCAAAAGAAGAAGGATGGACACCGGCAGCCATCCGGGAGAACAGCAAGACGTGAAGCTGAAGGCAGTGATGGTGGTCTTCAGGGACAACATCAACACCACAAGAAACGAATTGAGAAGATAAAGAAGTTGGGATGCAGCTGGACATCCAGACTGTCGTCACGGTCCCGTCATCGTAAGATTAATGGTGGGGTGGACGTTCCTGTGGGGATTTTGGACATGCCTGCCTTGCATACTCTTGGTACTGTGAATATCAGCAGAGGAGGTGGGAAGGCCTTTCTGAACATGTTCAAAAGAAAACTTCCCCAACTGCACAAGCTCAGCGTGTGTGGTATTAATAGTGAAAACTGGAAGGATTTATGTGATGCCCTCTCAGCTCATGATCATCTTGAATCATTGTCACTGGGACTCGACGAGGATTTCATGCAAGATAGCTGCTTTGTCAAGCCACCTATGGCCCTCAAGAGCCTTAGGCTGTATGGGCATATACACAGATTACCAACCTGGCCCTGGATAAAACAACTGGAAGAGTTTGATATTGAGGCGATTATATCAGGACAAGAGTGCATGGATCTATTAGTGGAATCGTTGCCAGGTACAAGGATCCCACGTCGTCTTTGTATCAAGCTGACTCAACAAGTAACAGAGCTAAAATTCAAGAAAAATGATATCATCAGCAGACCACAGGTTCTCAAGATTAATTGCAGCTCCATGTTAAAGGTACATTTCGAAAGTGGCAGTATAGCGGAAGCTGTTGATGTGCTGATAGTCCATTTCTCTCAAGGATCGGATTCCCAGATTATTTCTTCAAACGAGGTGAGTGGCCTTGAGCATCTAAAAGAACTCAACACAGTGTGGCTTAAGGGTTATGGTAAAAAAGCAGACTACCTGACGCCGCACTTGGAGGTTCAACTTGACGCACATCCACGCAAACCTGTCTCCAAGTTTGAGGAACTAAAGTCAGAATAATCAACATTTCGCTCCACGGCCTGCAGTACATTCATCTTTAATTTCTCTGTATTCATCTTTAGTTTTTTTTCATTCGACATTGTTGTAACGCATGCTTTCTTGCTTTTCGATTTTCTCCTGTATTGTCGTACATATTCATCTTTAATTTTTTTTTTAGACATAAACAGGAGGGGTTTCCCCTACTGGGCTTTTATTGAATTAAAAAGGTAACAGTCTGTACAAAAGGTTCATGAAACATAAAAAGTATGGAAGAAAATAAAGAAGATTACAAATGTGTTCGCAGCCATAAATCTAAACTGATTTTTTTCGGTGCCTTTGCTCTAAGCATAACTAGAGCAATCTCCTTTTTAAAGACTTCTTTGCATCGCCCAAGAGAGTGTTGAAGGCTTAGGAAGATCATATCATTTCTCATTGCCCATATGGACCAACACATGGTGACAATAATTTCCATGAAACAAGGCACATTCAACTGGTTCTTGAGGCCTTGAACCATGATGCAGGGATCTGGGGAAGCAGGGACAATAACTGACAAAATGATCCAGCAGGCTGCTGAGAAAGGACAGTTGAAAAAAAGATGTGGGAGGTCTTCTTCAATTCCCAATTGACACAGCACACAATTATAATCAGGCAGATGCATATTCCTTCTTTTAAGCAAAGATCTTGTACTAACTCGGTCATGCAACAATAACCAGAAGAACACCTTTCTCTTATTTTGACAAGCAGAGCTCCAGAGCCATTTAAATGAAGAGTGTGGATTTCTGTGGCCTATCAACATCTTGTAAGCCTTGTTAGAAGAAAACATACTGCCCCAACTGTATACCCAAGTGTCAGACACTTGCTGTAGATCAAGATTCTGAATCAACACAGTAAACTCATTGAATTCATCAAAGGCCTCAATAGATAAAGGTAGATGGAAGAGATCATGGAGTGGATCAGTTTGTGCTGCTTGAGCAACCGAAAGAAACTCCTTTTTTCACATATGAGAGAAGATGAGGAACCCCGAGGAGAGAAGTTCTCAGATCCCAAAGATCATGCCACGGGGGAGACATGTGCTTCCATCCTGAATAGTGAGCCTTGCCAAGTTCTTGAAATTAACTATTAGCTTTGAAATGTCCCTCCACCAAAAAGAAACTCTTTGCATTTGACCAGGAATAGGCAAAGGTTGTCTTGAGTAGTATTTGTACCATACTAGATGGACCCATGGTATGTCCAATTTATTATAGAATTTGTGAAGATGCTTCAAAAAGGAGACTCTCATTTTGAATTGATAAGTCCGAACACCCAAACCTCCCTCATCTCGTGGTAATGTCACCAGTGGCCAAGCAGCTTTGGAGGGTTTCTTGCTTTGTAGATCGGACCCCGCCGGAGAGACCATGTTTTCTATATTTATCCACCTGTTTCACAACTGTTTTTGGGAGATGAAAGATGCACATAGTAAAAATAGGTAAAGCAGTCAAAATGGCATTAGTAAGTTCAAGCCTGCCAGCTTCATTGAGGAAAGAAGAAAAGGCCACCATTCTTCTTTCACACCTTGAGACCATTGGCCAAAAATCCGCAACATTAGGTTTACAAGAACCCAAAGGAAGTCCCAGATCGGTGAAGGGCAAAGAGCCCTTAGAACAGCCAAAAAAGAGGTAGCCGGGATGTCTAATCTTTCATCAGAAATATTAATTGGCACCATCATGGATTTATCATAATTCACTCTCAGTCCAGATGCATCAGCAAAAGTGGAAAGAATGTCTTTTAGATGATTTAACTCATTCAAATCCCCTTTTAAGAAAATTAGGTATCATCTCGCATAATCGTAGAACAGGGAAATCAGAATCACCTGTTGATGCTAGAGGCAGGTTGATTGTACCATTGATCCTGGCTTGATTCAGTAGAGATTGCAGGAAATCAGCAGCTAGAACAAACATGAGTGGTGATAAAGGATCCCCTTGTCTAACTCCACGCTTGCAATGAAAAACCTTCCCTGGAACTCCATTCAGAAGTACAGCTGATGTCCCTGAACTGAAAATACTTTGCATCCAAGCTAGCCATTTGGAAGGGAACCCTTTCAACTCCATTATTTTGAGCATATAAGCATGTTCCACCTTATCAAAGGCTTTTTCAAAGTCAAGCTTAAGAATAATTATTTCCTCTTTTACTCGGTGACACAAATGAAGATATTCCAAAGCCCAGCAACACAGTCCTGTATAGTTCTATTTTTAATAAAACCATACTGATTTTTGTGAAGAAGCAAAGGTAGGGCTTGTTGGAGTCTATTTGCGAGCAATTTGGTCAGGATCTTCACTGAAGTATTGAGGAGGGAAATAGGCCTAAAATCAGAGACCTTTTGGGCACCATCCTTTTTGGGTACAAGGGTGATGTGGGATCCATTTATACTCTGCAAACACAAATTTTCATGATAGAAGGAATCACACATATTATAGAAATCACCCTTTATAATATTCCAACAGTGCTTTACAAAGTCAGTATTGAATCCATCTGGACCTGGGGCTTTATCTCGGTAAAGCTTTAACAACCAGATCAATTTCATCCGCCAGGAAAGGCTCAATGAGAGAACTCAGGTCTTGCTGGTTTTGAGGTAAAGCATCTTGGTTTACAGGAACAGTAAAAGCATTTGAGACCCCCAGTCTATCCTTAAAAGAATGCCAAATAAGGCTTGCCTTTTCATCATGGTCCACTATTAAGGACCCATCATCCTTTCCGGATGGGAGATAAAATTCTTCCCGTATTTAATTGTTGCATGGGCATGGAAAAATTTAGTACTTGCATCATCTAGAGTAGCCCATTTAATGGAGCCCCTTTGCTTCCAATATGTCTTCATTTGCCCTGAGTAAAGCAATTAAATGTTCCCGCAAAATTTTCCCGAAGTTCCATTCTACCGGACTTAGATCTCGAAATTCTTCTAGCATATTTATAAAAGTGAGAACCGATTTCATATTTTTTTATAGACTCTTTCAGAGAGGATAAATTCAGCTTCCATTACTTAAAAACACTTCTCGATTTTTGAATTTAGCAGTTAACTTTTTTGAGGGGTCCAAGATGTGAGAGGGAGCGGATCCAACCGGCTTGGACTTGAGGGATAAAGTCTTCTCTGAAGGTTTAAATTCTCAAACCTAAAGATGGAACCTTTGGGTATTTTGGTGGAGGCATTGATCAAGCATGGCACATGATCCGAGGTTTCTTTTGTGAGGGTTGAAGCATAGGAATTAGGAAAGCTAGTTACCCAGTTTTTCGATGTAAAAACGGTCCAAACGTTCCAATAAAGGAGGATGTTCTTGGTTAGACAGGGTGTATCTTTGTCCTCTTAAAGGCAATTCTATGAGACCCAAAGCACCGATAGCACCATTAAATAGAAGCATTTCAGCTACATCAGCCCCCTCACAATTCCTATCTTCCGGATTTCGATAGAGATTAAAATCCCCAACAACAAGCCATTTGATATTTGCCGGCATATTGATGTTCTTAAACCACCACGACAAAAGATCTCTTAGCAGAGCAAAGATGGGGAGCATACACATTTGTGAGGACTAAAAATTTGTCATCATTATGAGTTGAAGTCAAGAGGACTGAAATAGAGTATTCATTTTGGAAAATGCATGATCCACGAAAACCGTGAGCCTTTCCAAGCCGTTATCAAACCACGGAAGCACCTTGAGAGGGTAAATATTCATAGCAATCAAAAAGAGGCGGTGACGGAGATAGACTTAATAAAGTTGTTATCAAAAAGAAGAACGTTTTTGTTTCTTGCTGAATACGTAACATCACAAAAGCCTATGCGCATTTCTGTCCCTAAGCGAGTTCCACTTTCTCTCGGCATTTAGACCTCTCACATTCCAACTAAGAAATTTCCATTGTCTTACGACCATAAACACTTTGATAAGAGGATAGAGTAGTATCTTAAGTATTAAGATAACTAAGGAAGGGGCAAAGCATTATTTCTTGTCCTTCTTGCCCTTACTAGGGCCAGCCTGATCAGGTTTGGGGGGCTTAGATTTGTCCTTGTCTTGATCTTTCTCCTTTGGAACAAGCTGCCTTCTTCTGTTTCTTGGCTTTGGGCTTGACTGCTACTTCTGCAAGTCCTGTCTTGCCCAAAAGGAGTTCTTCAGACAGAGCTTCAGGTGGAATCTTACAGAGGGTTGACCCAAGTTCTCGAACTACAGAGATAGATAAAACAGGTGGATTAGCACAGTCCAGGCAATGTTTGTCCTTACAGGTTGGAGATTTATATCCCCTTGTCACACCATGTAACCCGGTCACTTCTTCTAAGTTCAGATTCACAAAGATAAGTCCGCTTACCTCTCTTTGTCTTTGGAGGCACAGTAGGTGCTTTTATAGTAGAGGTAGGGGTCTGATTTGGAGAGACAGATCCTTCATCCTGTGAGACCTGCAAATAGTCCTGAGAGGTTTGCATAGAATTATGAGCTGGTGAGTCTGTACTATGCATACTGATATCAAGATCAGATGGGGTACTTACACCAACATGAGCAGAAGCAGGCTGGGTGCTGTTATTTCCTTGGGTGCCACCATCAACAGTGGAGGAAATTCCCACTTCCTTTGTAGCAAGGTTGTTAAGAGCTGTTTGGAGTTACATGGGGTCGGGCAGGTCTGCTTCTTTGACACCTGCATCCAAATCATCCAAATCTTCAGGTAGACTCAAATCAACAGCTGAGATTGATTGAGAGCAAGATTCACAAGTAAGCTCTGTGATAGAGACTGAAGGTTTATCCATAGGAAGGGTAAAAGAAAAGCTATTACCATTATTAAAGTATCTGGCTAATGATTTGCCAACCTGGAGATTGAAGAAAGGACTTTGCCCAGTCCACTGAAGATTGCTGCAACATCAACATAGTGAAAAAGTTCATCCATTGGGTCGGCATGGTGACAGTTGGAAGACTTTGATCCATAGAATTGAAGTATTTGGCCCACATTCTGACAGTAGTTGGACTTGGGCCAAAAGTGCTCTTGGGGAGAAATTGGGAGGGATCCACGGGGAGGGATGAAAGTCTCCACAAAGCCCAACTGCAAGTTATCATTTTGAATTGCTGGACCATTTGGTAGTGGATCTTGTGGCGCCAAATCATCAAAGGGCACCAGTTCCTCTAATGGCACATCCTCCACTATGAAAGCTTGCATATTCTGAAGGTTAGGAAAGTCAACGATCTCGACTGGAGCAGCAGCTTGGATGGCAGGTTGAGCTTCATCATCTGTAGACTGATCTGTGTTGTCATCCATGGCAAGCACATCTTCTTCTAACTGCATGACAAGACCCTGAATCTGAGGACCCTCAACTTGAATAATCTCTTCTACGGCAGGCAAGATGTTATCCTGAACATTCATAGCAGTGTTCAGGGGCTGGATAGGGACTGGCTGCTGTACTTGCTGGACAGGAATAACTTGTTGGACAGGTTGCTGCACGTTTTGAGCAGGTGGATCCTGTGCTTTCTAGGGCCAGATACCCCAACCCAAAGCTGCTAAATGCTCCAAATTGAGGGGTGCATCAGGTGGACCATTATCATTATCAGGAGAAGGTGGGGGGCCCTGTCCAAACTGACCAAACCCATGGAAGTGGAACCCATGGGGGTTGAAGTCATCATCATCAGGAGGGATCTGCTCATCAGCCGGTCCTCCACCGAGCATTCTGGCTTGCAGTACTTCACATTGAACACTCCAACTAGGAGATTCAAAACCAAGGCCTTCAATGAAGACAAAACCATGGGATTTCATCTAAAGCGGACACTCGACTTTCACAATTGCCCTTGATGAAAGAAGGCATCTTCTTCCCACACGCCAGCCGTCCAAAAAGAAGCAAATGCTCTATCGATCAAAGGCGAGACCACATATCCAAATTCTTACCGAGCATCATAATCCAGACCTCATGTGTCATTACAGTGACTCTATTATTCCAGGCCTCATCATGGGGGATGAAGGAGATAGTACCATTACCAAAAGGGATAGGACCCATGTCGATCAGTGCATCTCTCTCAAACAAGTAGTTAAACTCGACATATGCCCGCCCATAGGGACGTGGTTGAATTGATCGGAAGCCAACTCCATTGGCATTGAGAAAATCTTCAATAATGTTGTAGATGGCCATGAAATTGATTGGTCCATTCGGCATGGGGTTGGTAAGCAATAGCAACATCATTGTTACGGCGGATAATCGGTCCGGTGAAAAACACGCCGCATGACCGGTCGCCAGGGGATGATTCTGCGCTGAAAGCATTTCTTGGCATAAAGGTTCAGGATCAACCAACCGAAAAGCCATGGGTTGCTGCGCAGAGGACGAGATGAAGCAGGGGGATGAGGGGTTTTTTCTTGCTAGGGAATATGCACAATGGTACGAGATGGTGGCTAAATGCCAAGAACTTTTTCAAAGAAACTCACCAAAGGAGGCTTAAAACCGGAGGCTCCCCGCGGCGGCGATGAAGGGACTATCTGAGCTGCCGACGAGCTCCTACCGCCTTCGTTGTCATCGTCGTCAATGAACTCTGGAGCTTTGAGTCTCCAAGATAAAGTCCAGGTACAATGACGGGGGCGGTGGAGGAAAACCATTTAGATGGTAAAGGTAATCAGCCATGGAAATATACCACCACACTCCACTAGGGGTCCCACCCATCATTGGTGACCGATCACCGATGGAAGGTGCCGGAAATGGCATTGAATCGCAGTAGAAATTGATAAGTGTCCCCAACTACCACAAGCTTTGCATTTGATACGGTTTTCGCGGCGCAGGCCTTTGCTGTGACCAAAGGCAAGACATCTCTCACACGAAAGGGAAGGCCTGTTTCCCAAAATGCCAGGCAAATTTTGCTATTTTGAGAGAAGATGGTTTGGGCCCTCGGCCCGAGAAACCGGCCGGTCCCATAGATTGCGGACCAAATTGAGACGGAAAAAACCGTCGAGGTCAGGCCAAAATTGATACGGAGAACATAGATAGGCCGATTGGCACTTTCCTTATTACGATTTGAATTTGAAACCGAGCCAAACGGTCTCCTACCCACCGGAATTGAGTTAGTTCGTGGACCGCAAACCTCGCCGTTGATGGATTGCAAAGCCGAGATATGCCTCGCCTGGACTGAAGTCCATTCAGCAGCCTCGCTCGCTTCTCGGTGTTGAATTCAAGAACATAATTTGGCCCTCCATTGTGCCACAAATTAAAGTAGAGTTTGAAAGAAGAACACTCAAAAGATCTGAGCTTATAGATGTGGAACCCTACCGCCGAAGAGGATACGGTGAATCGGAAAACTCTATCCCCCAAAGGGACAATCCTAAAGGCACAAGCTTGCCCACCAATGACCGATTCGTGAGAAAAGCGACATTTGCAATTGAAAGCCAAAACTTGCATCGACCAAAGGAGACCACCAGAAGAAACCAAGAGAGGTGGAGAATGGATGTAGGCAAACCGTGAGCCATGACGCCGAGGATCTCTACTTCAACAACCTTGCCAGTAGGAGGTTGGGGCCGCAAGTTCGGGGGAGGGCCGGGCGACGCCATGGGGAGATCAACTCGACGTCAGACGCCATCTCGGCGACTTCCATCGACCGCTATTGCAGTTCGCCAATCCATATTCATCTTTAATTTATTAGTATGCATGTTTTGTAATCTTAATTTCTCGTTGATGTAAGAAAACTAAATAATGTTACGTGTTTGATTGATTTACGTTTTGGTGACGTACAAGGAACAGCGAGGAAAAATGGCTATGCATGCGGCATGTCCTACGCCGCTGAAAAGGCTAGCCTTGCTGCAGTTCCTAGGATAGATGATCAATCAAGGTATATATGAGCAAGAAAGCACGAGGCCGGTGGCACTAAGACGAGGCACGGATTTTTGGCCCGACACGAGCACGGCATGGCACGGTTGGATCACGCCCGCACGCACGGCTTCCGCATGAGGCGGGCCAGGCGAAAGAACTGCACGTGGGCCGTAAGACGGCCGCGAAAATTCAACCTAGGGCACGGTAGAGGCCCGATGACACTAAGGCCTACTAAGAGCCCGCGGCTTCGGGGCCCTGCTAAGAGATAACCCTAGCAAATTTCCACCTTCCCTACCTACCCCGCCTACTCCTTCTCTTTCCCTCGTCACTCCCATGCTACTTTCACCCCGCAACACTACTTTCACTGGGGCCGCAGACATATCAAGGCGACGCCGACGATCGAGCAAAGAACTAGCAATCCGGCGGCGCGGCGAAAGCATCGACGCATCCGCGGCGGGCGGCATCGAAAGCCGGTGGCGTTCCCGGCGCTGCCGGTCGAAGCGGCGGTCTCTTCGCGGCGGCAAATATCGATTGGAGCAAATATCATCCTCGCGCGCGGGTCGAATCGGACGGGCGTGGAGCGACGGCCGCCTCCGCTCCGCGCGACTCCCCGACGACAAGCCGGAGGTCGAAAGCACATCCACCTCCGCGCCCGCCCGCCAGATCCATACCGCGGCCGCCTCTCGCGCCCCCATCCGCGATCGTGCCACGAGCGACCATGGTGGTCGGGGCTCCGGCCGAGTTCACGCAAATGCCAAGCACACGCCGGGCGTGGCCACTCGCCGGCAGCCGCGGCGAGCACGGGGCCGCCTCCCGCCTCCTTCCCCTCTTCCCGGGCCTTGGGCCTAAGACAATTCTTCTTTTTGGGCCCCGTGCGACCTGGGCGGCACGGCCCGAAAAACAAAGATGGCGGGCCGTGCGGGCCAACCGGAGTGGCACGGAGAACCGGACAGCCCGACGGGCCCGCTGGGCCAATGGGCCCGCGGCCTACCTACCGGCGTTGGCATGGGCGGCCGGTCGAGGAAAGTAAAGTGTAAAGGGGAGATAGTCCTTCCCCAGCCGTGTGTGTGTTTATGCACGGTTTGTGGTGTCTAGAAACCTTCGAGGCGCCGAAACGGAAAAATCGAAAACCGCCGATGGCAACCACATCCATCCAGTGAAAATCAAAGAGGTGCGTTGCTTGGATATGCTTAGCACTAACTCCCTCTCGCCGATCCTAGCGTAACCATTATCAACCGCAAATTGGGCTTTACGAGTAGAATCCACCAAGCACGGAATGCAAGTGCCACACTCTCCCCATGGCGCCCAGTGCAGCTAAGAAGAAGATACCATTGAAATAAACACGTGCATGCCGCATCCCGCAAGGCGGCTCCCAAAATGGCGGTAAGGAATCTATAGATGGATCCAATCTCAAATTTTTGCATTATTTATTCATTTTGATTAGGAAGCCATCACAGAAAAGAATATAGCGTAAAATGTCAAGTGGCCGCTTCTATAAATTATATAATATATAGTCGACCTAGCTTGTCCTCCTTCTATTTCGAGAGACCTATTAGCAGTCTCATTTTCCAAAATATAAGTAGCGTGTACTGACGTCATCGATAGTGTATCATCGTATCTCACTACCGGACTCAGGGTCTTTGCCTTGTATGTGTGATGTACACGACAAAGGCGTTTTTCCCCGCCGCCTTAGCCTTTCCCGTGGGTTACTCACGAAAGGCAAGTCGGAAAGACGGCGTCGGAAAGACCTTCCCATGAGCCAAATCGAAAGTGCACTCGGTTTATCCTTTCTCGTGTACCCCTAACTCACGGGAAAGGGTTAACGGCGGGGCAACAAGTGAAGGCTCCTTTCCCCGGGTCGCCCGTTAAGGTTGTTTAGAGTTGTGCATCAAAAAATAAGAATTGGATAAGACTATTTAGCTAGATGCGTAGGTTGGGAGGGTAAAGTTGCCTTGATGGTGTGGTACACCGCATCATCAAACGCCACCCCGGTGCTCGTGGTGCTCCTTTCCCGACGAGACAAAGAGGTTGGATGCGCAATATCGACTCTTTTGGAGAATAAGTTCGAGAGTTGTGACTTACTATATATATGTAAGGCAACATTTCCTCAAGGTTTATTAGTATATATATCATGATATTTGCCCACTCTTTACATGTCAAGGTCTTTGGGGTACAATCACTTGCACTTCCTAGTTGCCCCTAAAAGGCCGAGGGTTGATTCATTTTCTTCAACATTGTAACGAGTGGGTGGATAATATAATGCGAGCTAGGAAGGTTTTTACCATAGTACTTTGATGTGAAGTCTGACACCTCCTCCAAAACCTTTGCTTCTGCAATGGAAGCCTTAATCCGATACTTATTTTTACATTTTGTCCGAACGGACTTGGGACTCTCTCAATAGCATAGCACCAACGAAACTGCACAGGGCCACCCATCCGTGCCTCTCATATGGAAGGTGCAAAATCAAATGCACCATCGTAACAAAGAAGTTAGACGTAAATATCTTCCAACACATGTGCCATTTTTTTCCATGGATTCAAGTGTTGTCCGAGATAAATCCTTAGCACAAAGTTGGCGAAAGAAATGGCTCAACTCTGTCATCACTTGCCAGACATGCTCTAGGACATAGCCTCGAAGCATCACCTAAGGAGCCGCTCAATCCATATGTGGTAGTCATGACTCTTGAGCCCATTGATTCGCATAGTAGATAAGTTCACTCCCTCCCTCGATTTCTTTGCATACCCATCAATGAGGATTAACTTTTTGAAACCATTGCAAAGATTTCGATCCTTTGCGGCCTCCCTCAACACAAAATCAGCCTTAGTTTTTTTTCCATTTCTTGCCATTGCTAGGAGGCTTCATTTCTTGCTTCTGGGTCTATCACACAACTCGCGCGGATCAACTCTAGCCTTACCGTTTGTCCTTTGACTTGTTAGTGTCCATGAATGTTCCGAGAAAAATACTCAATGATATTCTTTTCAGTGTGCGTTAAATCAATGTTATGTGAAAGAAGAAGGTCATCGTGATAGGGAGGCTCTCTAAGCCCGACTTGTGAGTCCATGCATGATCCTCACCATAACCCATAAATCCACCTTTTTTCATCGACCCACAAGAGAATCTATCTCGAGCACATACCTTGGCCGTTGTCATCATCTCGGTGGAGGATCTATAACTTTGAGAGCTTTCATAAAAGTTCTTCTTGTCTAGTCCGAATGGATGGTCAAGAGGGAGGAATTGTCGATGTTTGTCAAATGCGTAATACTTGTCACCCTTCTTCAACCGGTGAACATCGAGCCATCTTGTATACTAGGCAAGGGAACTTCCCATGAACACACACTAGCCAGCCGGAATATCCCATACACGCCAAGAAATCATGCAGGAGTACTTCGGTACCAAACATACATCCCGAAATTTTTCTTCATTGATTGGTCATATCTCCAAAACCCTTTGTCCCAAGCTTTGATCAATTCATCAACCCGCAGTCTCTATGAACACACCCATTTTATTTCCTGTGTGGCCGCGTATTGTCAATGACAAAAGGATGTTCTTCTATTGAAAGTAGACACCTAGGGGGAGATTGAGCGGGATAACGAATACATGCCAACATGTGTATGGGGCCGCCATCATTCCATAAGGATTGAACGCATTTGTTGCCCATGCAACATGCACATTTCCGAGCCTCCGAAGCTTTATCGTGATGAATATTATCAAAATGGGTCCATGCTTTAGCATCGGAAGAGTATACCATCTTATCGGATTGTAGCGGACGCCCATCTTTGGGCCATGTCATATTTCGCGGACTCCTCGATCATGTACATCTATTGTATCCTCGGTATGAAGGGAAGTTGTCGTAGGATTTTTCACGGGGATGTCAAAGCGCCTCTTGTGACCATCACGAGTCTACCTCTATGTATCTAGAGGATTTACACTTTTGATAGTGCATAGCTTCTTCATGTTCTTTCCTAAATAAGGCGCCAACTCGTATGTACCTTGAGGAGTTCCCGCCAACTCGTATGTTCTCAACAATGTATCTACTCATATGGCATCTTAAGTACCTTGAGGAGTTCACGCAACTCGTAGATGTTCTTTGGCGGGATGTGACCTCGCGGAAGCAAGGTCTCAAAGGCGCCAACATGTTGTCAAAGCCGAGTAAGTCTCATGTTACACCGGGCCTTCAAGTCCATAAGGTGTCCTCTGGCACCTAGTTGAGAGACCTTTACATGGTCGTGATGGGGTTTTTCATGGCCGCCTCCTACATAGCATAATAGTCCTTTGCGGTTTGTTCGGCTCCTCCTCCTCATCCCAATGTCCTTGACCAAAGTTTCCATCATGGAAGTCATCTAACATGTCTCCTACCCCGGCATCAAAAGCAAGATCATCAACGCATTTGCCTCACCACCTCATCTCGGGACGATCAATTTCACCATGGAATATCTACGCTTATATATAGTTTGCCTTCCATCCATTCATGCAAAGATGTTTAGCCATCTTATCCATACTTTATTGAACCTTATTCCCACACTTGCAAAAGATGGACTCCAAACCTTACTCGCACCTTAAGCATTCTCAAAAAAGTTTTGTTTTCTAGAAAAATCACTAGTCTTCTTGATTCATTCATTGTCGTAATCTCCAAAACTCCTCCAACCATTGTACATCCACTCACGGTCATCCATTTCTCTATCATATAGGTGAGGAAATAAGAATGCATTGCATCTACACAACGATTCTACCATCTAATAGGTGAAGATGGGTCCTAATCCCACCTGTGGATGCGTAGATGAGTTTAGTTCCATGCCCAACTCTTATCCGAGGGGTAAGTGCGGTAGCACCTAGTAGCGTCCCGCCTCCCCGAGGCCGGGCCCGCTACATCCGACGGCTCTCTAAGGATCAAGACTTCCCTCATAAACCAACACCCGTCTTTTCCACTTTGTCCTCACTCATGCACACGGGAAAGACTTCCTGGCCGGTCACCCATCGCTCCAAGCCAAGCACGCTTAACTTTGGAGTTTTTATCGATTCAAGCCCTAAAAGAAGTTGCAACTTGTTTGTATGAGTATTCTATCAACCTTATAAAGCCCTAGGCGAGGTGTCACATACTCACCCCCTTAGGAGGCCGGCGTCCCCGTCGGTCAACCCCAGTCGTGAACGTCCCCTCTTGGCCACGTCCATGTGTCTAGTGCCGGCGATGTGCCCATCTTTGTGTGACCACCAGGGTCCACACCCGGCCATGCGCACCATGCCCGCAAGAATCGACACGCGCGCCCGTGAAACCGCAAGGGTGGGCTCCGATACCATTTGTAACGCCCCGCCTCCTCTCGGCGGGCCCGCTACATCGGCTGACTCTCTAGGATCAAGACTTTTCTCACAAACCAACACCGGTCTTTTTCCGCGCACTTTGTCCTCACTCATGCACACCCGGAAAGACTTCCAATTCGGTCACTCATCGCTCCAAGCCAAGCACGCTAACTTTGGAGTTTTTATCGATTCAAAGCTTCGGAAAGAAGTTACAACTTGTTTGTATGAGTATTCTATCAACCTTATAAAGCCCTAGGCGGGGTGTCACACACATCCCCGCTGTTTCTCCAAATACACGACCGATAGGGAGATTGTGTATATCGAAGAACAACAAGGAGATGTTGTTGAAACTCTAAATGAGGGCAGAGTAGAACATGGAAAAACTAACCCCATCTACACATCCTTGGGCTGTCCAAAAACATGGACAATTCAAAACATATACGGTTATAGGTATATGTAGAGATCGATATACTTCCAACTGTATCTTTTTTGAATGGGAGACGCCCTAAGCGAGGATTCTTGCGATCTAAACTACGACCATGATACGTAAAGAGGGTTATACCTAGGGTTGCGGTGGAGGCAAGCTAGCGACGAGGAAGAAGATGGGGAGTCGCCAAGGCACTCCGGCTCAACATCGATGGGCTCCTCTCGCAAAAAACGAAACAAACGGGCTTAGTTGAAAAATTCAACAGAACCTCCGATACATGGTGAAGTTTCTAAAAACCTGCAAAAAATCATACGACACGATGGTCGACAAACACATATTCATAACCACATTCATATGGCTTGATGGACAACAACCCGTGAAGCCGAGGGCGAGGACATGGATGTCGGACCGATCGCCAATTTTACCCTAGAGCGGCTCACTCGCCGGGAACACCTCACCCTAATCGAGCTCTGCCGGTGACCTCGTCTTCCGATTTGGGGCAAATTGAGATGGAGAGAGGAGGGAGGTGAAGAGGAAGGAATGGAGGGAGCACGCGTCTTCCTGATCGCGGCAAAGCTCATAAGTGGCGAGGCCGATCCGGACCTCGTGAGGGGGCTATTTACAGCCTCGCGCCATGGAGCACTTTGTCGAGGCGATATTTTTCCGCGGCATTCAATATCTTCCGACCAGCCCTCGAGCGGATTGGACCCGGCAAGAGCCTCAGCTGTGTCGCGGCTGTTGTTCGCGCACGCCATGTGCTCCGCAAGCTCGCTCGCCGATGCGGTCATGTCGCTCTTAATCTCCGGTTACGCCGCCATGGCGGTGCAAGGCATCTTGCTGTTGGTCCGCGGCGTCCCTCGTATGCGTGAGCCAAAGCGGGGGCGATCATCACCGGGTCCGCGGACTCTGGCTGTCGCGGGGTCGCCGGCGGGTCCGACTTGCCGCCTAGTCTTGTCATGGTAGGCTGGCGGCTAGCCGACGAGGCCGCCGATCGTTCACGTGTGTGCGACCATGGCAAGAGGAGGTGGCGACGGCGTGACCAGTTCAAGGTCACAATGTTGTAGGTCTCGGGTTGGGTTCCATTTTCTATGCAAGGTCATTTGAAAATTTAGAATTTCAAAATCTTAGAACATCAGACACATATTTGAGACCATAACTGATTTATAATGAAAATATTTTCAAGATCTACAACTTTGCCTTTGGTCTTTTCCATCTGGGGTAGTAAATTCGAGAACTTCAATTATAATTTTGAGACCATAAATGATTTTAATTTTTTTAGATAAAGGATAGAAACTATCCGGCTTTATCTACCCATGGGTAGAATCGGGCCAAAATATTACAACATCAGCAAAAAAAGAAAGAAAATGATGGAAGAAAATACATCCCAACAAGGGCTCAAGTAGTGACATGACCTATGACATCATGATGTCAACTCCACTAGAATAAGATCACCACGTCAAGATGAAGCCGCCAATCACGTTTGTCAATAAATGATTTTAAATGAAACAGTCAACAACAAAAAAATTGTTAATACTTTGATATAAAGATTATTTTTATTTGACTTTTTTTTGAAAAAAAGATAAAATTTATGGAAAAATCTAAATGACCCCGAAGTATGCACAATGGTCTACATAAGTCCCGACCTATAAAACCAGCCATTCTGCATCCTAAACTTTAGAAAACCAGACAAAGCACCCTAGGTGGTATTGGAAGGTGGTTTTGCTTATTATGTCAATCCTTGCTGGCTAGCTTTAACCATGTGGCATCTACGCCCCATCTGTCAGCTTCCTTGTGTGAATTTAGCCAAGGGCGTCATGACCTCCCTCGCACTCCCTATAGCTGCCACATCATCACCGCCCGGTGCCAGCCGCGCCACCTACAGTTGTGCGCCCGGTGCCAGATGTGCTGGAAAATAAAGAACTTCACTGACGGTTTTGTTATGTAAGCGCCCGGTGAAAGTATCGTTCCACTTGCGGATATTAGGTGGGGTCCATCTTTTCTTCTCTACTCGCGGCGCCTACTACTCACCCGCCAGTGAAAGTTTGGGCATGGTGCCATGAAAAATTGATTTTCTAGTAGCACCACCGCCCGCCACAAGACAGATGTGTCCCCGCCGCTCGCACTTGCTGTCGTCTCGTGGCGCCTGATCACCTCCCACAAAGCTATGCTCACGACCATGAGTTAGTATGGTCTAGTCCAGGAGCCGGAAGCGATGCAGTGAGATTAGCATCGATGCATGCATCGTGGAGCTTCAAGCTGGACATGCATGGTTTGTCACAGATAATTTAGAATGTAGTCTGTAGTGTAGATGCATTAGTTTAGGCGTCATGTGGTCACCTGTTGTGCGGTTCTTGCATGTCCTAGAACAATGAGGAAATCTAGCTAGTGCATGTGTGTATATAGGCCTGCATGTACTCATCATCATCGTTTGGAAAATCAAGAGAAATAGAGAGAAAAGGCCTGTATGTGTTCCTCTTTCTTGTTTTGTCGTGTATTCTTTCTGTATTCGTTCGATATCCAGCAACCAGCATGCCGGGCGTCTAGATAGCGTGCAGCATCTTATCGATGGACAGTAGCAGGTCCACCCCGAAGGGCTATAAGTCGGTCTCGTACCCACCACGGCCCCATTCCAGCACATCGTCATCGAGCCATGTGACCGAGGCTACGACCGCCAAGCTGTCATCACCGAGCAACTCATCTCCACAAAGCACGGGCCGAGGCAGTAATTTCAGCTTGGTGAGCACGAGCGGCTACGACCCGCCAAGCCGTCGCCACCGAGCAACTCATCTCCACAAAGCACCGGTGGTGGCAGTTGCGCCTAGGTGAGCACGAACGATGCGATGACCAGCTTCGGAGGTGGGCCTGCTGCCGGCCTGCCAATTGCCGGACGTCGTCCGTGGCATAGTCGGAAAAGCTCGCGGGAGCTTCGGCACCCGCGCGTACAGTACAGCTGCCATTGAGAGGCTGTCGAAACTCCTAGGCGACTGTGAGCTGGGCGGCCTCGCCCGCATCCCCACCCGCATGTCAAGCAGAGAACAGAGAACAACAGAGAACACCGTGCAGGCTGACAGGTTGGCTTAGAAGCCATGTCATCGAATCCAGCTTGTGTGGATTGCCAGATCACCAAAACCACTCTCCAATACCACCATAGGGGATTTTTATCCGTTTCCCAAAGTTTAGGGTGTACAATACCCGGTTTTATAGCTTGGGGGATTATGCAGACCACCTTGTATACCTCAGGGGTTATCTAGATTTTTTCCTTACTTTTTATTATGCTGCAGCATAGGTGAAAGTGATTTTCATCACCGGTTCCTAATAAAAACCGGCCGCTGAAAATGGGTCTACCCTCACAGTCAATTGCTAACACAAATTAACCGGAGGTAATGATAGCTTATCATCACCAGTTCGTGTTACCGGCCGTTTTCACCAACGGTTCGTATCACAAACCGGCAATTAAAATCATGTCACCAGCAGTTCATAATGCGAACCTGCTTTAGAGATTACCTTCAGAGAAGCATAATTACCCATTAGCAGCAGTACTTATCTCAAATCAAGATGGAGGGGAGCTACTCTGTTCCTTCTAATGGTTCCTAACAGCAACTGCAATGTATTACTACATTAAAACTGCAACTGCAATTGAGACTATCATGGAGTTCCGAAAAAAATAACTATGCATGATTAATATCGAATTAACACTTGACATCACCCTTTTTGGTCAACTATTTTTGTAACTTTCTACTGAATGCAGTGGTGGCAAGACAGACACGCACAAAGGCACACAAGCTGTATGCAAAATGAGCATCTAGGGAAAGGAATCAACAAGCTCCTTAAGTACTGTTATAGCACAAAGGCAATACCAATGAAAGTGTCGGGGAGCCCAGTGCTGGTCTTGACTTAAGTATTGCTCTCAGGTTTCCAGCGATTGTTTGTGAAGTTCCTTTAGGCCGAGTTACGTGTGTCCATGATTGAGCTTTGTAGCTTGTCAGATCCACGCACAACCCATAGCCTCAGCAAGTCATCAGACAGCCGCTTCCATCGCTCTCTGTCTTGCTGGAGGTTTTATTTCCCTTTGTTCTGAGCACGCCTTAGCAGCTTCACTTCTTACCATACCAGCTGTTTGGATTTCTGTGATTGCTTTTTTCCGCACAAAGATGAGCAGTGCCATGTCTAGAATTCAGGGACATTTGACATGTCTTGGATTCAGAATTCTGCTGGAGGTAATCTATGGCGCTTGGCAACAACTTATCACCCAAGTCTTGTAGGTCTTGCATTCGTGTGTATCTTTCCTTGTTTTTCCATCAATTTACCTCAGAGCATAGCTCTCAACTGTAGGATCTATGTCTCAGCAGATTCATGGGGTATGAATAGAAATCCTAGCTTAAGAGCGTGCAATTCTGAATTTGGAGAACGACATCCTCCATGCATCTGATTTAAACCCATACTGTCAGTGCCATGATCAGAGAGTGGGACATACCACTTTAAAAGCATGTTAATAACCTCCTCTGGAAATAAACTCGACAGCAACCTTGACGAAAGGTGCCACTGTGTTACTGGAGCTAGAAAGAGAGGAGGGTAGGATGATGCCTGTGCTCACTGCAACAGAAAGGATTTGGACAGTGCCACTGTGTCATAGTGTTGTGTACATTTGACCCAAAATTCACTTTCTCTGTAAGGTGTTGAATCCCAGCAAAAATCCTGGGTAGGGAGCTGAATGAGCCCTCTCCTGATACCTTCTGCTGTAAACTTGAAGTGAGGTGCAACTGCCTGCACACACTTCATTATGACACAAATATGTAGTGCTTTCAGAGAGACGCAGAGATAAAGCTGCTACATAGAAACCCTTTTCAGGCTCACTGAAATCTTGGCAAGAAAACCCCATCATTGCCTCTACACCACGCTCTGCAGAGCTCATGGCCCGTAAGTTCAACTGATAAAACCTGTGTTCTGAGATGCATGATACCTTACAGATTTCCCTGTAAGAAGCTGTCGATGACAGGGTTCAAGAACGTGTACTTCCGCAGCGCTCCACCAAACTGGATGGTCTTTAGAATTCATTTTACCATTTTGCAAACCTCTCTCAAATTTACGGACATTTTGCAAAGCTACTGCTTGAATCATCAGTACAATTACTGGTTCGGTGAAGATGATATTAACGACTTGGTAGCATGAGCAATCCGTTTGGGAAATGAGGACTGGCTCACCTGCTGCCTCATCTGTTCCTCTTCAATGGCTTGCTGCTTGCATCTTAGCAAAGTGTTGTCGCACTCCTGAGCAGCGCGTTTTGGTGTCCTCTGCCGCACTGTAGCAATTGCCTATCAGTGATGTGCCATCCACTAGACACTTGCAGCGCTGCCTCCATCTTTGATGTGCCATCTCCAACCTTTCTATGTTTTTCTTTTTTTGTCTCAGACTTCTCTTCATCCTTGTCAGTAAGACCTGACATGATTCTCTTCCTTTTTCCCCTACGATGGTGGAACTCAAGCACGACATCATCTCTGTTTGGGTTCCTCAATAATCCACAGAAAACTGCATAGGGACGAAGAGATTAACATGCATGAATTGAAAAGGAGAGTATATGTTGCTAGAAATAATTAATGATAAAATGAAGTACCTTCTCGGTGTGGCTGCCAAAACAATGCAGCTGAAGATTTAGTTGGAGTGTAGGATCATGCTCATTAGCAATTATATAGCTACTTTATATTTATAACTTAAAGTCCGTGAAATTGAAGAGGCGGCTTACACGACCACGGGAGGCTGATGAGACTCAGCGGACTTTTGAGGGATACAGCATGGAAGTGGGATCTCAGTGACAAAAGGTGCGTAAGGGGGCCACCTTTCATTAGCAGAATTTTCAGAGCTAGTTCTCTTTTCTCTGTATTTGCCTGCTGTCATCAAGCTCCCACCACAAAGGAGAAACGAAAACTTTTGACTATAATGAATTACATAATAACTACTCTCCTCCATAGTTGAAAAAAAGACGTTTAGGGACGACACGGTCTACAAAGCCCCAACTTTTGACTTCTCTTTTCTATTAAAAATATTTATTAAAATTATATATGTATACTTTTATGAAAGTATTTTTTTCAAGACAAATCTATTGATATGATTTTCCTTTCTAAACTCATTGACTTAAAAGTTATTAATGATTTATGTTCCCCAATGTTTGACCAAAGCCTTTTCCAAAAACGTCTTCCTTTTCAACCATGGGTAGTACTAAATAAGGGCTTGACTTATTGGGCTCAATCAATTAGTGTCCCTTGAATATTCGACAGACTAGACCAATTTTGTTCAAACCCTGACAGTAACATCAGTTGACCAAAGAGAAAAGGAAGGAGGGTGGAAAATATGCCTGTACATGTGAATAATTACTACACACAACAAGGCAAGCATTTGAGTTGCTAATTAAATATCACCTGGCCAGTTTGCGCTTTTTTCAAACACAAATAAATCCTTTGAGCTCCATCAACTCGCTTGTAGTTTTCATTAAACAAAAGGTCTCGCTTCAATAATTGCTGTTTGGATACCGTGGCTGCTACAGACTTAATAGAAAAAATATTGTCCTTTTTAGGTAGTGTAAATAAAAAATAAATTTTACTAGATGATGGAATAGAAATAAAAAATATATAAAAACAGACTTAATAGGATTGCAGAAGAAGCAAAACCGAGCAAACCAAAAACAGAAAATAGAAAAAGAACCAACCAACCACATTTTAACATGTTGCTGTCTGTCGGCGATGGATTTCCATGGTGTCCTTGGCCATCGGCGGCGGTAAGATGTCTTGATGTCAATGAGTGCAGCTGCCCAGTTCCTCCGGTTAGACCGATCCTCTGGGACAACAGTGGAGGACTGGTCAAGGCCGGCATGCTCTCCTCTCATGGGCCGGCATATTGTGAACCCAAGCGGAAGCAGTGCCGGCTGCGGACGACCAGAATATCACTCTCTGGAAATTGGAAACAGTTAGATAGAGCAAGGTTTTTCTCTTTATTAGGAAAATCAAGAATAAGAAATAAGGAGCCTTCGATCAGTGATACTGGTCTTGGACTCTAAGCAAGCGTGCAGCCCCGATAATGTCTTGTATCCTCAACCAACAATGACATATTTATATCTAATACTCTCTTATATATCTAATATAATACTCTCTCAACCTTAAATTTGTTAGTCATATTTTTAGTTTTTGATATAGGTGAATCTTGGCTTTCTCACTTTTTTAACTATGTTTATGAAAAAGAAGTATTACACTACTACCAGGATGATTTTAGGAGATAATCCTTTGTTTACAGAGATAGTTCAACAGTGTATTTGTTTGGAAAAAAAATAACTAGCAAATTTATAGAGATAGTAACAAATCATATCATCTATGCACCAAGGTTAAGAGGAAGCCTATTAAAAGATCACCTCTTAAAAAAATATGTAAATCAATTTACAGAGACGGCACCATACTAGGAGGTCCCCTCTATAAATCTATAAATTAATAACTTCTAACATATATATATATGGATGTGGATAAAAGAAACTTTATAAGTAAATATATATAAAAAAAAGATCTACATCTTTATGGTTATTTAGACCCCTATACATTTTTAAGTTCTCAGGTTTTGAAATTCAAAATTTTTAAACAACCTGAACTTAACATGGTCTTTGCAAAAAGTTATAGTGATTGTCATCTATAACATTGTTGTTGATAAATTTTTATTCCAAACTATTTAAAAGTACTAAATATTTAATTTATGTTCTCATATTTTTGAAAATTCGAAAGATATAAGCAACTACAGACGTTGACATAATCTATGTATACCAATGTTGTATTTGTTAACTCATTATATGTTGCATATCTTGCTGAGGACGATGTTCAGTGTCAACATGAAAGCTATGGTTACTATGAGATGAGTTTGAAATTAAATCCGACTACCCAAAACATTTCTTAAAAGGTGGATTAGTGCATCAGTTTTTATTACAGTGGGCAAAGTAAAAATGTTATCTTGAGAGACAACAAATGGTTCTGCTAGACATCTTAAAGAAATTGAGAATTTTGTCCTCCTATTTATTCTAGGTACAGCTGTAGACATGTAAGATAAAACATGGATGACATCAATATGGATACTCTACAACACATGACAAAGATAACATCTCAGACCTGTTACTATACTATGTATTATTTTCTACATTCTACATGACCATCTTACAAATATCATACAGAAAAGTATATATCTATCATGCTCCACCCATACAGATTGTAGTTTGGCAGAATTAGAAGGATGCAATGTTTTTACTACCATGTCGTGCTAGACACCTTCCTGGATGCATTCATTCGTACACACCTATTCATATCATTTTCTGAGCCAACTTCTAAGCCAGTGTCCTTGTGGCCATGATTGCGCGTTGTAGCTTGTCAGATAGACGCACAACCCATAACGTTAGCAGGGTCCTAGACACCTGCTTCCATTGTTCTATGTCTTGCTGTAGAGTTGACATTCTATTCTGTGCATGTCTAGTGGCTTCATGTTGAACCATAACGGCTGTTTGTATTTTTACTACTTCTCCAAACAAATGTGGGCAGTACACCATGCCTAGACTTCAAAAGACATTTGATATGTCTCGGATTGAGAAATTCTGATGCAGGTACTCCATGGCTTTCGGCAGTAATTCCTCACCCAAGTCCTGTAGGTGTGCATTGGCGTGTATCACTCCTTGTTCCTTTCCATCAATCACCTCCCCTAAAGCGCCAGCTCTCAGCTGCAGGCTGTATGTCCTCCCCGGGAAGATTCATGGGGTATGACTAAAACTCTGCTTCCAGTAAGTAGGAATATCTGGAAGTCCTGACAACTAGTTTGTCCATGTACAACAGTTGAGCTCTTATTGTTTTGTGCGAGAGATCAGATAATGGGACATTATTTCAAAAAAGCAAGTTGATAACCTCCTCTGGAAATATATTGGACAACCGCCATGGATTGACCCATTATATTGTTGGTGCTAGAGGAAGAAATGTGGTGATGCCTATGTTCATTGCAATTTACAACAGAGTGGGATTTGGACGGTGCCATTTCTGTCATCATGTTGTGAACTTTGACCCAAACCTCACTTTGGCCGTAAGGAGAATCCCTGGTAAAATCCTGTGGTAGGCAATTGAATGAGCCCTCTTGAAAGACGCTTCAGCGACAAACTTAAAGTGAGGTGCGACTGGCTGAACATCACTTGATTATGACATCAAAATATGTCCGTGTCTTTCAGAAGACGCAGCATGCATGCTACATAGAAGCCCTTTGTAGGATCCTTGAAATCTTGGCAGGCAAAACCCATCAATGCCTCTACACCACGCTCTGCAGAGCTAAAGGTTGTATGTTTAAGTAGTAAGCTTGTCGTCCTGAATTGCTCGATACTTTACAGACTATCCTGTAAGAAGATGTCTGATGAGAGGGTTGAAGAACGTGTACCTTCGTGGAGTTCCACCAAACTCAACAGTCTTCAAAAATTCAGTTGCGCCATTAGCATACCTCTCAAACCTTCGAACATTAGAAGAGCTGCTGCTTGACTCATCATTAGTTCCAATGAAAGATGATACTAGTGACTTGGTAGCATGGGCAATCCGTTTGGGAAATGAGGATTCCCTCATCCTCTTCCTTGTCTCATCCTCTTCAAAGGGCACGCTGCTTGCATTTTAGCAGGGTATCATCACATTCCTGAGCAGCACGCTTAAGTTTGCTTCGCCACCGTAGCAGTGGCACCTCCGTGATCTGCCATCTGTCAGAGACTTGGAGCACAGCCTCCATCTTGATGTGTGCCATCTCCAACCTTTCTATGTTTTCTTTTTGCTTGGACTTCTCTTCATCCTTGCCAGTAATGCTTGACATGATTCTATTCACTGTCTCTCCAACAATGGCAGAACTCACCATCTCTGCCATGACTGATCAATACTGTAATTTACAGAAATCTGCGTAGGAAAGATGAAATATATTAACATATATGTATCAAATAGAAGGGGATGAGTGATGTGTGTATATAAAGAATACTGAAGTACATACTAGTTTCTTGTTGTTGCAGAAAAGGCAGGTGAAGACTGAGTTTGAGTGCAGGACGAATCTAATTAGAGCTGATGTATAGCTTGCTTTATAGAGATGTCTTGCAATTAAGATGAGGCTTGACAATTCAATGGAAGTGAGGACAGCACGGAAGTCTGGTAGATTTCATTGACAAAATTAGTGGCAGAGGCCCCTGCTTCTTAGGATTTCTGAGGAAATAGCTTATTTTACACACCAGAAAAATGATATAAAGAGTACAATTTTTCTTAACAGTACTAATATATGTTTATCATCAAGCATTGCCACCTGTTGTAAAAGTACTAGTAGTAAACAAGGACATCTAACAAGTATGATTAGTACACAAGGACATGGGCTCAATCAGTTCAATGCCTTTTGAATATTTGACAATCAGGAGCATTTTATTAAGACACTACTACACACTATGCCATTAGATCATTGAAGTGCAACCCTGACAGATATCCTCAAGGCTACAGTATTTGCACTTAATAAGTTTTCATGTCAAAGAAATGCATGCCTTCAACCGTTGGCGCATCTACTTCTCTTGTACTGATTGCTGTGCGGACGATAATTACTAGAAGTAAACAAGGACCTGACAGATTGGCTCAATCAGTTCAGTACCTTTCGAATATTTTGGCATCCTGGACAGGATTTTTATTGTTACATGGAGTTTAGACGATAAGTCATTGAGGCGGGCTAGACAATTGAATGGAAAATCAGGATATATATAGCACGGCAGTGTTTGCATTGACAAAATTAGTGGCAGAGGGCCCCTGTTTCCTCAGATTTATTGAGAAAATAGCTGATTCTATTGACAAGAAAAATCAGAGCATTACTCCAAGCCTCACAGTCATGACTAGACTTATTGGCTAA